>JAXGGA010001276.1:0-160128 GCA_038373865.1 Uloborus plumipes
CATATAAGTCAAAGCGTATAGGTATAAGCCTATAACGAATAAGCGGGGATAATAAGAACCGAAAAAATGAAGAACGGAGAATTACGAAACGAAAAAATGCCTAACGGAAAAATGACGAACGCTCTGTTCGTCATTTTTCCGTAAAATCGCGGAAATATAATTAACGAAACGGAAACACTCCGGCAA
The DNA here is from genome assembly GCA_038373865.1 of Uloborus plumipes. Taxonomy (NCBI): domain Eukaryota; kingdom Metazoa; phylum Arthropoda; class Arachnida; order Araneae; family Uloboridae; genus Uloborus; species Uloborus plumipes. The sequence continues at coordinate 187 of JAXGGA010001276.1, forward strand.
CTCAGCTGCCGTATATTTTTTCGTTATTTTCAGGAAATTTTTTTAACAGTGTAGGAGTCATTGACGTCGCCAACAATTCAAAAAGTTCCAGGCGCTTCTGCTGACTAAACTCTATCATTATGGCCATTTTGGGCTTGCTCAATTGAGTACAATTTTTCATCTGTGAACACCAATGTTTTCCTTCCATCATCGGCGACCCGCTTTAACAGTTCTTTCATCTTTTAAAGTTTTGTGCGTTTGTTCTTTGCTGATAACTTTTAAGTCCCTTTTATTTTGTAAGGGAGAAGACCAAGCTCAACTATTACCATCAAACAAGTGGTTTCTATACAGATTTTCCCCCCTCTAGCAACCTTTCTCATTGACATCCTAGGATTTCGTTAAACTCGCTTTTTGACCACTTTCTGGTCGCTAGATGTGTTTTACTGTGCATTTTTACTTTCTTCTATATCTAATATATAGAAGAAAGTATTGGTTTCGTGAAAATTTTCGAATGTCGAATTTTGACGGATTTGCACGTTTTGAGGTGCGCTGAGTCCATTTCGACTATTTTTGGAAAATGTCTGTCTGTCTGTCTGTGTGTGTGTGAGTCTGTATGTGTGTGACCAGTTTTTGTGGCCGCGCTAGAGCAAAAACTACTGAATGAAATCGAACAAAAATTTTTGCACATATGTACCACCATGTGAACTGGTGCACCTGACTTTTTTTAGCGAATTCCTCCAAGGGGGGTGGAGCAATCGCACGTGTTCTGCGCGGGGGTGATTGCTGTATCTCAGGAAGTAACCGGCGGAATCAAACGAAAATTGGTCCATAGGTAGACCCTACTGAGTACAGGTGCTGATTCAATTTGTTTGTCAATATCTCGAAGGGGGGTGGAGCAATCGCACGTGTTCTGCGCGGGGGTGACTGCTATATCTCAGGAAGTAACCGGCGGAATCAAACGAAAATTGGTCCATAGGTAGACCCTATTGAGTACAGGTGCTGATTCAATTTGTGTGTCAATATCTCAATGGGGGTGGAGCAATCAAAAGTGCTTATTTTGTCATTGCACCTACTGTATCTCGGGAAATATTGCTGCGATTTGAATGAAATTTGGAATAACACTAACCCAATATGGAAGCAAGCATCGATTAAATTTTGGCGCCAATCGCCCCAGGGGGAGGGTGGGGTGATTTTTGCGCTTAGTCAACAATGCGAAAAATTAATTCATTAAAAAATCGCTTTCACGCTATTTAATTATCAAAACAGCTGAAAACTTTCAATGATTTGAAATTTTTAACTGTTGCCAATTTCTTTTTACTAACAAATAAAATGTTTGCAATTTATCTAAACAAGGCTTTTGCAATGATTTCCAATTTCGCTCATTGATCCTGCATTTGCAGGGTTATTACGATAATTGGGAAATTGGAGCTGTCTCCAATTACTCGGGCGAGTACGTATTTTATTTTGTAACCGGAATTCATAAGATAGATATAGAAGAAAGTTTCGTGACGGCCACGACAGCTAGTTTTCTTCTTGACATGTCACCATCATATTCGAGTTTTTTTAACCTTTTAATGTGTACGAAACCATGTACTTAGCCACTTTCAATCGTAGAACAATGTTCACATTTTTGCGTGTCTTGCTTTTGTAATTCAAGTGTGGCAGATAGTTTGCGAAACATAATGTTATCTATAACAAGGGTTGTTTAAACTTAAAATTCAAAATAAAACCAGACATTAAACTTATCACTTACCAGAGGAAATCAAACATGGAGTTTTTGGCAATATGACCATGGTTTCAACATCTTTTGCAGTTACTGTGCTCTGAAAATATTTAAAATAAGGCTAAGGAAAATAATAATTATCAGGCTGGTGAATGCAAACAAAGAAAAGTTGTTAACTTTTTTAAAAAAGTAATAATAATAATAATAACATAAAAAAATCTTTAAATAAACATATTTAGCAAAGAATTAAGCTTACTTAAGGAAAATAATAAAAAGTAACCAAAAAAAAAAGAGTACAGTAATCAGGGTTCGCCGATATATATCAGTCGATATATATCATGATACATATCCGATATTTATTCTGAAAATATCACGATATTTTGATATTTTCGATATTTATTTTTTGAAATGTGATATTTTCAATAGAAAAATTGTCTTCATCATATTAATGATGTCATCTTTAGTATGATGTAATAATATGATATTCCATTTTTATTTTCTGATAATAAAATTAAAAGTTACAAAACAACTTGAATAGAGATGAAAAATGCCTAGTTAAAAATGCAAAGTTAATCAGAATATGGAAATGTGTCTAATGCATGTGTCTAAATATCACATATTGTAATAATCAATTACACTAATATAATGTATGGTTACCAATAAGTTTTCATGTTTTGGTTTTGATATTACATGATAGTTGATATTTATGCATATGATACTGTGATTATTTTTATATGAACATAATATAGTCAATATCCAGTATAATAGCCAACATCATCATTAGGTTATATAATTTTTAAAACATTAAACTATTACATTTCAGCAAAAATGGCTGCATGACATTTCATTGTATGTAAATTTTAATGTATATTTATGTAGAGAAATATTGAAACATTAATTTTTAGTCTGTACTGTAATAATACTTATTTAAGAAAATAAATAACATTGATTTGAGGATGTAGTTACTATTTAAAGAATTAAGCTTGCGCGAATTGAAAATATCGGATATATATCAAAATATCGGATATTTTCGATATTTTCGAAAATATCACGATATTTACGAACCCTGAGGTGTATGCCCAGAAAAACGTAGAAAATGTAATCTCTTCGTAGATTTATCATTGTTATTTTTTTTTTAATTTTCACAATAAAACATCTTTTTAAAAAGTAATTGCTAATTAATCAGTAGCTGCGTGGCTTAAGACCACAGGATTTGTCTCACGTGGAGATCATAGAAAAATAATTCGCCCTTGCACCCCATCTAAAACAAAACATAAAAAAACGCATGAAAACCAAAGAAAATAAAGTAATGATGATAGTTAATCAGATGGTACTTGCTTTGTTGGGGGTTAACGAAATGCATTAATTTAGTATATTTCTGAACAATTTTGCAATGATACGCTTAATATAAATCCTATTATCGTCTTAATATCACTGAAAAAAACTATATTTTAATCCAATTCAATAGTAAGTTTTGGGTAAAAAACTTTTTCAAGAGTGGTAAAAATGATTGTACACTATTTTGAAGCAAATTCTGCAATTGATGAAATAAAGTGTATAACATTACCTCTGAAAAAGCATTTTCATTGTTTAGTGGTAGCTATAGAAAGTAAGGAGATATTTAATATCAAAGTTCAGGAAATTTTAACCAAAATCTCGAATTTAAAAAATAAATAAATAAAGTGATTTGTAGGCTTTTTGCAGAGTTAACGAAATTCAACGAAAGGATAAAATAGTCAGTTTGTCTAAAATTAATAAAATGCAAAATTAAACGTCTCAGATTTTTCTACAAGAAAAATAAATGCAATTTAAAATTCTTTTTAAAGTTAATTTTGCTGTCTGTAATTTATCAACTGATGACTACACACTAGTAAATAGATGTTAAGATACGAAACAAAAATTGAAAAAAAAAAAGTGCCTTAACCCATTTATGCCCAGTGTCCTAAAAACGGGACGCTTGTTGGTTACTGCATACAAAAACCTGCAATGGGTATATCCTTTTACTAAAGCTGTTTTTTACAAGTTAAATAGTCCTTCTTGAGAAAACCAGTTGGAGCCACTATTTGGACATCAAAGTTTGTTTATTGACAGCTATTTTCAGACAAATCAATCAAGCAACGATCCAGCATGGGTAGCATGTAGTATCACAGATGCCTTCTGTAATGTTACTTTGCAAAAATAAGGTCAAATAAGGTCGTATTTTGCTTACATATCAGCAAAACATCCCATAAACAGGACGTTAAATAACTTAATAACTACGGCAACGGCGAACTATTTTAAGCCTAAAATGTATGTAAACCATTCCAAGTAAGAGTTTTAAGCAGAAAAATTTGAAAAATATTGTTAAACTTGGTCATAAATGGGCTAAATAAAAAATGTCGGTATAACAGGTATAAATAATAGTTTATTCTAATAGCGTGGGTATTACACGTAGAAAAATTAAGTTTAATGCAAACAAGCATTGACATACAAATACAAGCGCATTGCATCTAGACAAAAGAACTCGTTCGAAAATAGAGCTGTTAAGAGAGAATACATAATAACCCGTCAGTTTCATACCTTTGACATACAAAGAAATTGCCTCTCCATGATATTAATGACGGGAAAAAAAAAAAAAAACTCGAATCCATCAATTCATGCAGGCAAAGTAATGGACTGCTTTTACTTGACGCAAAGTAATTTTTTACTTACTTGTGTCGTTTTCGCCATGGGATTATTTTTTATCCACTAAAAGCTCACACTAATTTATCCATTCCACTGTGGGATGGCCGAGTTTTCCCGGTGTTTTTCTAATCATCATTGCCTCTTTGCTATAAGATAATCAACACTATCATTTTATACAAACCTTATATCTGCACTGTAAAAAAATGAATGTTGTTTTTTTACAGTACATTACAGTTGATTTCATAGTAATAAACTGCAAAATTGCTACTTTTGCAGCACTAAACTGTAAAATTGCTAATTTTACAGTAATAAACTAAAATTGCTATTTTAACAGTTTATGCAGTGTATATTAGTGCATATTATTTTATATTTTATAGAGGGTGTCCACTCCTATCGTGGCCCAATAGCTAATTTCTAAACCGTTAGAGATAAGCATATAGTTTATTTAGGAAAAAATCTCTAAATTACGAAGGGAATTTGGGCTACGAAATGTTTTTCGAAAAAATCAAATTTTGAAAGAGTTACGAAATTTAAATTTTTGTACATCCCCCCCAGTCCTATCAATTATATTTAGTAAAACATTCTTGACACTGTAACGTTTAAAGCTTAAAAAAATCACTGTTCTACGACAATAATTGACCGAGTTATGACGTTTTGAAAAATCAAGATTTTGCATTATTTCATGACGTCATCGAGAGATCGCTTAAGGGACCGTATGCGAAATCCTTCAAAATCTTGATTTTTAAAAACGTCATAACCCGGGCGATTTTTGTCATAGAGCAGTGATTTTTTTTAAGTTTTGAACGTTACAGTGTCAAGAATGTTTTACTAAATATGATTGGTAGGACTGGGGGGGGGGGGATGTACAAAAATTTAAATTTCGTAACTCTTTCAAAATTTGATTTTTTAAAAAACATTTCGTAGCCCAAATTCCTTTCGTAATTTAAAAATTTTTTCCTAAATAAATTATATGCTTATCTCTAACGGTTTAGAAATTAGCTATTGGGCCACGATAGGAGTGGACACCCTGTATTTATAATTGGTGTACATTATTTTAACAGTATACAGGGTGTCCACTCCAATCGTGGACCAATAGCTAATTTCTAAACCGTTAGAGATAAACATAAAGTTTATTTAGGAAAAAATCTCCAAATTATGAAAGGAATTTTGGGTCTATTCAAATGTTTTTCAAAAAATCAAATTTGAAAGAGTTACGAAATTTAAATTTTTATACAGCCCCCCAGTCATATCAATCATATTTAGTAAAACATTCTTGACACTGTAACGTTTAAAACTAAAAAAAAAATCACTCCTCTACCACAAAAATTGACCGAGTTATGACGTTTTGAAAAATCAAGATTTTGAAAGATTTCGCATAAGGTCCCTTAAGCGATCGCTCGATGATGTCATGAAATAATGCAAAATCTTGATTTTTCAAAACGCCATAACTCAGTCAATTTTTGTGGTAGAGGAGTGATTTTTTTTAGTTTTAAACGTTACAGTGTCGAGAATTTTTTACTAAATATGATTGATAGGACTTGGGGGCTGTATAAAAATTTAAATTTCGTAACTCTTTCAAAATTTGATTTTTTGAAAAACATTGAATAGACCTAAAATTCCTTTCATAATTTGGAGATTTTTTCCTAAATCAACTATATGCTTATCTCTAACGGTTTAGAAATTAGCTATTGGTCCACGATTGGAGTGGACACCCTGTATATTAGTGCATTTTACAGTTCTAAACTGGAACCTCGGCTGCCAGTATTATACTGTTTTTGCAGTATGATATTGCTGAATTTTACAGCAATAAACTGAAAAAATTTTAACTTTACAGTCATAAACTGTAAAATTGCTAGTTTTACAGTTTATTACTGTAAGAGTTTGAGTTTTAAATTGGAACCTCGGCTGCCAGTATTATACTGTAAAAACAGCAGCTCCTTTTTTGCAGCGTAATAAAACTTTTTAAAGTGACACTTATACAGTTTCTATAATTGAAAGCTAATCTAGATTTTAGGATTTTTTTTACTCTATGTGATCACACTTATCCAGTTTCTATAATTGAAAGCTAATCTAGATTTTAGGAAGTTTCTTACTCTATGTGAAATAATTTTCCGTTTTCGATGAAGATGATGCTGTTTGAAAAAGCACGTTCTTTTCCATTAAGAAGTTATTTACGTAAAATGAACATTTTTTTGTACACTGCTAAGTACAGCTGTGTTTTTGATTTTGTTTCGTTTCAGAAATTTAAAAAAAATGTAAAGTAAAGGAAGAAAATAGCAAAAAAGAAATATTAAAGTTAAAAAAAAACTTGAGCTTTATTGCCGATTTCATATTAAGGTGAATTTCGTGGGTCAGAACAAAAATAAACTATAATCTGCGATACTTAAACTTTTCTTAGATAAAATGAGAAACGTGAAAAGTAAGAAAATCAAACATAATTATCTGTAGTTTTTAAAGCTTTTTTAATGTACTAAAACGAGTTTGAAATATTCTAACTGATTTACTCACATTTTCGCCAACACTAAAATTTCATAACTTCTAGTAGATGAATTCTTCAAAATAAGAAGCATCACAATGGGCTTTTCTGCATTCGCAGGCCTGTTCTTTAGGGGGTTCAGCGGGGTCAATGGCCCACCTGGCTTTAAGAACTCAGTGTATTCTATTAGGTTGGTGCGTATGAAATGTCGGATTCTTAAGTGATTGTATAAAACTGCATATCTTTCTTCAAAAGCTGTTTATTCAATCAAAGTATGCTACATTCGCTTCAATACACTTCGTCCAACGAGATTTTAAAGCGTAGATGCATGTCTTAAAAAAAATTTTGGTCTTTAGAATTAATAAACTCTGATATCGAGTTTTTTAGACTGTCTTCATTTTCATAGTGTTTGCCCCTTAAAAACAGCTCTAAATGCTTGAAAAAATGAAAATCGGTCGGCGAGAGATCCGGTGAATATGGTGGATGCTGCAAAACTTCATATTCCAGTTCTTTCAGTTTCGCAATTGTTTTGTGTGTCGGCAGAATTCATATCGGCAATAAACTCAAAAGAAATAACAAAAGGGAAGACCTTCGAGAAAACCTATTTTGCTGAAATGAGTCTCTGGCAATGGACAATACGACTATGAATGAGGTTATGCCAAAGACAAAAGTATAACGAAAACAGGGAGACAAACGTCCGCATGTAAAGAGAATCCGACATTTCATACGCACCAACCTAATAGATATAAGTGGGCGTGGCTTTTGTTGTTTTCTATTCAAATTGCGTTGTATTTGCACTCTGCGGTTTCCATGGAAAAACTTGAAATAACGAGCTTATGGATTTGCCAAAAAACAGAGGGGAAGGACATTTCGTGTTAGTGAAAAGGCGGAAGCATCTTTTATTTGCTAAAAATAGAAACAGAACCTGGCAACAGATAAAACAAATATAAGTCATTGAGCTTTCTCTCCTTGCGTGGTAACAATAAAATAGTTTTTTTTTTTTTTTTTGCTAATGTTTTAAATGTTTGAGTATGTGTTCACTAAATGCTAAGCTTTGGAGTTTTCAATTAATGTCTTTCAATTACAGCCATTAAAAGAAGACACCTAGTTAATTTTTGAAAATAAGTTGCCTTTCAAACACAAAAAGAATTATCGAAATCGGTTTATATTTTTAGGAGCTACGTTAGGAACAACAGACACACACAACTGAGGTCGTATTGCGTTTAATAATCAATCTTTTGACTGTTCAAAGGAAAAGAGCGGCGGGGGGAGGAAAATGAAAGGAAAAAACTTTGATTGCTCACTAAACAGTATGATACATATAATTGTGACACATTGAAAAGAAATGTTGGAGCTTTTCTAAAATTTAGAGATATTCAGAAAAATGTTTTATTTTGAGTCAGCGCAAAAACAATCGAATTCTCTCGTAGCGCGATTTCTTAAGCCATGTTGTCAAAAGAATATCAATTTTCACTCCTAAAGTTGACCAAGTTTTAATCTCCTTCCATTGTGTGCCACCAAGATTGAGTGCCCATCATGTATCAAAACCATAGCCGCAATCCTTCACGCATTTCTTTTACTTTGAAAGCCAATTACCGGAAACCAAAATAATGGACTTGACTCACTTTGGCTATGAGTGGCTCATATATCACTCTGATATCCTTGATAATGTTAAGCTCAGTGATTGACTATAAGCTTCTCCATTGGGAGATTCCAGAAACAGTAATGATTGAAAAAAAAAAAAAAAAAAACAGAGCATTATCCTTCATTGCAGGAAATTAAGTAATGGACTCGGATTACTTGACACACTTTTCGGGCGTTTTTTCACTCATTCACATCTCAGCGGAAGAAAGATAGGTCTCCACGTCTACTGCTAAAAGCTTGAAAAACTTTTAAAAACTTTTTTTCCAACTTTTTATCATTGGAGCTACTATACTGCAAAAAATAAACAGTTGTTTTTACAATATAATACTGCCAGCAGAAGTTCCAGTTAAAAACTAAAAATGCACAGTAATTAACTGTAAAAATAGCAGTAATGTACATATTACTGAAATTTTCTAGCTTTAAACTGGAACTTCTGCTGCGAGTATTATAATGTAAAATTGTTTATTTTTTAGCAGTGTATATAGTTAATAATAGAAGGACTCAGAGAACTCATTTATAAAAAAAACTAGTGGATAGTACCGGCGTCGCTTGGATTAAAATGCAACATGTGAAGTCCAATCCCCAGCAGTATTATATATTCCAGTTTTATCTCTATCATCCCCTTCGTGAGACATTTCCGCCGCGTGTCTCCCCGCCGTTCCTGTGCGACAGGACAAATCCGCCGATTGAGCTGGCAGAGTAATATTTGGCGAAGTTTAAATTGATTTACACTGAATTGTTTGTTTGTTTTTTTTTTTTTTTTTTACTTTTTTGCGATTTCCCCCCTAATATAAGTAGTCCGGGAATAAATTCCACTTTTTAGATTAGGTCTTTGTCGCCAAATGAAGATGTGTCGCCAAGAATGAAATTTTTAAACCAGTAACCCCTTTCTCACCCTTGGAAATGGCGCGGCGGATTTGTCCTGTGCCAGTCAGAGGGGGAATAGGAGTCGCGGAGGAAATGTCTCATACGGAAAAAAGGGGGATAAAATTTGCGGCGGATATGTCCTGTTCCGACATACATGCATACATTCAGGGGTTCAAAGATACATGTATTCATTTTTATATATAAAGATGTGATTGGTTCCTATGATTAAACCAAAATTACTGCTCTCGTTATCCAAGCCGAAGTTAATACATTCGTTCTAGTGTGGTTACACTTTACAGTAAGAGGACGTAGTAAATAAATTATGAAGAACTGTAGTATGCTAAAAGAAAACGAGAGAGAGATAAAAGTTGAATTTTGACAATTTAAATTCAAATTATGTTTTTCGCAATGACGAATTGCAATAGGTGTGTGAGATCTTTCACCCCCATAAGAGATGCGAGTGCCGCTATGTCCCGAATGGTTATGCAGGATCATTGTTAGGTAGACATCCAGGGAGATTTTGAGACCAATGAGAAACAAAGACTCCACGACGTCTGATGTCCAAAAAGAAAACAAACAGCAATTTAGCATTGTTCAAAAATAAGAACTTTACCAATAAGTCAATACTTTGCAACAAAAAAGGGTGTGTTCATTTATCATTGCTAGGTAGACATCAAGGGGGGGTGGAGATTTTGAGACCAATGAGAAACAAAGACTCCATGACGTCTGATGTCCAAAGAGAAAACAAACAGCAATTTAGCATTGTTCAAAAATAAGAACTTTTACCAGTAAGTTAATACTTTGCAACAAAAAAGGGTGTGTTCATTTATCATTGCTAGGTAGACATCAAGGGGGGGGGGGGAGATTTTGAGACCAATGAGAAACAAAGACTCCACGACGTCTGATGTCCAAAGAGAAAACAAACAGCAATTTGGCATTGTTCAAAACTAAGAACTTTTACCAATAAGTCAATACTTTGCAAAAAAAGGGTGTGTTCATGTATTTATTCAAAACCATAATGGTGGGCTAAATTAATACGAGAAGTTCCGTGTCTGTCGTACTTTGGGATAAACTAGCAATAATTTTTCCTTTTCGGTGATCGCTTTTTCTTTATCTATTTACTAAATTATTCTTCAACCTTCTGTTTCTCAAAATAAAAAAATAAAATGTACTCAAAACAATTGAATTTATAAAACTTCAGCCTGAATTTCTCCTAATGCAGTTTTTAAAACTTTACGAAAGCTTCAATTTCTTCTCAAGAAGAGGACATTCTATCGGAAATAAATCAAATGCGTTTCCTAAGAACCATGCAAACGATAGAGAGGATGAAAAAAAAAAAAACGCAGCCTATAGTTTGAATCCCCAAAAAAACGCCGATCTTTGCTCGAATAAGTCATGTCGATAAACCCAATATCGATATGCGGTACGTGTCGTAAAATAATCGATATCTGAATATGAGACGTTCCGGGATGAAATGTTATCTCGAGTCGAAGGGAACTGGCAACAGCTGGAGTTGGAAAGGTGCTGCTCTTTCTATTTATTGACTCGAAACAAATGGCAGACGGGAATCTTCTGAACCGAAAAATCTTTTTTTTTTGTTTAGCAAACTGAAAATGTTTTAAACTGCATTAAGTTTCGATATATTTACAAGCTTCAATTGCTTCTTAACTGTACTTAGTCTTTTGACCTTTTGTGTATCCCTTCCCGAGTCGATTAGATCATTTTAAAATCGGCAATTACTGTCTGTTCTTCTCAGGTAAAACCTTCTACGCATTTACGCATGCGTCAGGTCTTCTCCGTTCTTAACAAAACTGGGGTGTTGGGTAAGATAAAGATGACAAAAGGAAAAAATGCAGGTTTTTTATTGAAAACTTCGGATAGTTATCATCCACTACCCATCTTTCCTTTTTTAAGTGGAAAAGTTCGCGAGTGCTAAGCCCGGTTTTCATGGACAGAGAGTACTGCTGTCGTTGTCTTGTGCGACCTAGGCTGTCAATTTGTGGTGCGCTGCTTTTCTTTTTCAACTGTGTCGTCATTGGGTGCGAATTTCGACTTCCACGATACACACTTTCCATAGGGACCCGAGGATAGGGTAGACAGCCATTGCCAGCACAGTAGAACATTCACACAAAGAAAGGACAAGGACAGGAGAGAAAAAGTACATTCACGCTTGAGCCGGGACTCGAACCCGAAACCTTCTAATCGGTGCCACGATTCTCTGACCAATAGACTAAGTGGACGGCAATATCAGTTATTGTTGAATTTTCGATGGAAAATTATCTCTTAACCCATTTACGCCCAGTAGCCTAAAAACGGGACGCTTGTTAGTTACTGCATACAAAAACCTGTAATGGGTATATCATTTTACTAAAGCTGTACTTCACAAGGTAAATAGTCTTTCTTCTTGAGAAAACTAGTTACAGCCAGTATTTGGGCATCAGAGTTCATTTATTGACTGCTATTTTCAGACAAATCAGTCAAGCAACGATCCAGCATGGGTAGCCACAGAAAAAAAGTTTTTTTTTTGCAAACTTTTTTTTCATAAAATTAAACTATTTTAAAATGGTTTGCTTAAAATTGATCAAAGATGCCTTCTGTAATGTTACTTTGCAAAAGTAAAATCAAGTAAGGTAGTATTTTGCTCACATATCTGCAAAATATCCCATAAACAGGACGTTAAATAACTTCTCTATCTCTACTAATAATAAAGCTGAAAGTTTGTCTCTCTGTCTTTCCTTCTGTCTGTCTGTTACGCGCGTAGCGCCAAAACCGTTCGGTCGATTTTCATGCCACTTGGTACAAAATTAGTTTGTAGCATGTAGTTTTGCACCTCGAAGCGATTTTTCGAAAATTCCATTTCGTTCTTTTTCTATTCGAATTCTTAGCGGAAATTCGATAAAATCTCTACTAATAATAAAGCTGAAAGTTTGTCTCTCTGTCTTTCCTTCTGTCTGTTACGCGCGTAGCGCCAAAACCGTTCGGTCGATTTTCATGCCACTTGGTACAAAATTAGTTTGTAGCATGTAGTTTTGCACCTCGAAGCGATTTTTCGAAAATTCCATTTCGTTCTTTTTCTATTCGAATTCTTAGCGGAAATTCGATAAAATAGGGAAGAAATATTTTATACACATTTTCAAGTCTTATGTCATTCGAAAGCTTGAAATTTTCTGCACAAAATGACGTTTTTTCGAAGTTTCTACGATCATCAGGAGAGCTGTAACCATTGTTTTTAGAATCTCGAAATTCAAGGCTTACCTTCAGTAAAGCAAGCCAAACGATTCTAAAATGGCTTTGCTCGCGAATAAAATTTGTTTGAAAATAGAGATGAAATGAATTATTTTATCAACGGAAATCAACTTTTCATGTTGTTACCATGGTTACGTTTTTATTTCGTTCTTTTTCCCTTAATAATTTTAAAAATGTATTTGTTTTTGTAACAATCCAAACTCCAAGCCTTATTAAAATTAGTCAAATGAAATATTAAAAACCGTGATAAGATGGCACCTGTCAATCAAATGAGAAATCGAGTCCTTTCCTTAAGATACAGGATACCATTCTAAATTTATCGTCTGCAAAACATATTTTACTTCATTATTAATTTATTTCAATATAAATTGCAGCAAATGGCTTGAGTGAACGAATTTAGCTTTTAATTTATCGTTTGCTGGTTGATCTTTGTCGATGTTTATTGTTTTTATTATCATTGTGAGGAATAATGCACGAAATTTCTATGACTAATACTTAAAATTTTTAGGATCAGTTGAGTTTAAAGAAAAAATTGCTCCAAATATACTTTTGCAATGTGATTATTTATTGTTGGACTGTAATTTGCAGCAATAATTGCATTTAATAAATAATGAAAGACAATATTAAAAATTATTTTTTTGGCGACTTTTTTACAATTTGGCATTCAATTCTATTTCAGTATATTTACTTCTATCTTATTGCGATATTGCAACGTTCTTTCTAAAGTATGTCATTTCGGAAAATGTATTATTTTGTTTTTGAAGTTAGGAAAGAAAACTTTCTTCTTCTTTTAAACTTTGGTAAGATTTCTGTTGGTTTCTGTGAGCAACAAAATTTTTCTTATTTTTTCTTTTGGCTTATTTTTGTGCACCTATCTTTGGGGTTGCATTCGAATGTCCCCAAGGGGGTGATTTACCCCTTTTATGGGGTAATCAGGGCTTTCAATGCAGACCAAAGTGATATGAATTGGCGCGACCACTTGGCGATATCTCGCCAAGCTTTTGGTCACCAAGTGTTTGACGCCAATTTGGCGACATATCGCCAAGTTGGCAATAAATTTAGCGAAAAAAAAATTTTTTTGGGTTCAATTTGGCGCTATTGGCGATATTTTGCGAAAAATCTACTGAATGATGTTAAAATCGGCGATATTTAGGAGATTAATCATTGTAAAACATTTTTTTGCATTGTTTCGTGGCAAACTAGGGATGCAAATGTTTGAATTGTTATCTTACTCACTTCAAGCACTATTTTAGCACTTAAGGCATCTACTAAGAAATTTACACGTAAAAGGAAGTAGTGTAGGGTCCATACCAAATTTTTATATCATACTTTGAAGGAATTATAGTTGAATTATAACTAAAATAGAGTATTTTTTTCTGCTATATCATTTTTTTACAAATGAACTTTTAATTTTATACCACGGGCAAGAAAGAAAAAAAAACATCTTTGAGAAATTTTTCACATGAGAATGGAAAGTTGGATTAGAATTCTGCTAAAGAATAAACCCGTTAAAATATTTTGTGGCCCAGATTTGAACTCATACTCTTCTTAATATAAGCTCGACGCTACACCTAACACGACAATGCGTCTCAATTTCTGAGCATTCTTTAAAAAAGAAATATCACAAAAAATAAATAAATAAAAAAAAATAATAAAATAAACAATAGTAAGAAACTTTTTTTTTCGTCAAAAAAAAAAATTTGACCTTCGGTCTACTTTTTGTCAGTATCCGACACAATAAGCTTTAAAATTAAGTATTAATTATAGAAATTGATAAAAAAAGGAAGATCTGCCATGATAACAGAAAATAGGCCAGAGAAATAATATATGAGATTGTTTTTTTTTTGTTATTATATTTTTGTTTAATAATCCTGTTAATTTTGTTTAATAATCACTGTTCGACAGTGTTTCACTAACAACAACCAAATTATTATTTTTATTACGTATTCATATAGTTATTTAAATACCTGCAAGTAAAAAAGTCCCACCACGTCTCAATTTTCTGCAATTAAAAAAAAAAAATAACTTTTTACTATTTTTTATGATTTTCGCACCAAATGCCTATTTTTGGAGGGAAAAGGAGCAAAATATTAACTCCTAAATTTTTTTGCAGGTGAAGGGAGACTCAAAGTCCGAAATCATGACCACCGATAACAAAAAGGGGGGACGAGGGAAGTGTATCCCCTCAAAATATGCAAAAAATCATGAAACAGTGTCTTTTTATTCTGGTTTCTTTAATATGACGTTTTAAATTTTTTTTTTTGGTGTAAAATTAGAGTATAAGATCCCCTCCTACTATTCCTATGCCCAAAAAATTTTCGCGCTGTAAAATAAAATTTAAAAAAAAAAAAAAAAAAAAAAACGATCTTATGGCTGACGCACGCTTTGTATCAGAGGGGGCGGGAGGGGGGCTTTTGACAAAAAGTTGAGAGTGATGGAGAGGAAAGGGGCCATATTTGGATTTTGGAGATAATTTTACATAAGAACCAGCCAGAATACGCCGTCTTTCTGAAGACTTGCGATGTGTCTCGTATTTAGCGTGCGACAGTCGTAAAATCGGTTTATATATATTTTTTTTTTTTTTTTTCATTTTTTTTACAGCGCGAAATTTTTTTCGGACGTAGGAATTATAGGAGGGCGTCCTATCCTCTGATTTTACATCGAATTTTTTTTAATGTCATTTTAAAGAAACAAGAATGAAAAGATCATTTTTGGTGATTTTTTGCTCATTTTGAGGGGGTACACCCCCCTAAGAACCCCTTCTTTGCTATTAGTGGTCATGATTTTGAACTTTGAGTCTCTCTTGAAACTTCAAAAAAAGTTAGGAGTTAATATTATGATCCTTTCCTCTTGAAATAAGGTGTATTTGATATGTTTTTTCAGTTATGTTCAGCACTTTTTAGAAATTCGTAACAAAAAAACTGTACGAGTTACAGCTTTTTTACTACTTTTTTTGAGTTCTACACAGCAAAATTAGTCAAAAACAGTTAATTTCATCTTTGTTAGGGAAAAAAAGTGAAAATTTGTCAACTAGTGGTGGACAGGATAGTTGCTCAGATTCAAAGAGTTGGTTTATAAATGCTTTAAGCTCTAAAAACACTAAATTTGTACATTAAATTCCATCTTTTTTATTTTGTCAGGAAATACCCTTAATGTAAAATATGCAGAGAAAATTTAGATGTTTAGAAATGTATTGTTGAACTGTATATTCAAAGCAAATTGTTCACTAAAAGGTTAGTAGTTCCGTGAACAATAGACTCCCACATTGTTAATATTTAGCGCTAAGAAGAGCCTAACGCTTAAAAAAACTAAATTAAGTTTCTTTACACTTCTAACACCGGATTGTTCATGACTGAAACACTATTGTCGCTATCACCAAGAAAACGTAAAATATTTTAATTAGTTTACTGATTCAGCTTCTTTCAATCTCGATGCGTAATTAGAGAAAAATTACTGATTAAGAAATATATCTAGAAAAATATAAAACGAAAACTATGACGGAAAACTGAAGAAACTTGTTGGCATCAAATAATCTAAATTATGAAAAATAAATAAATAAAATTCGACAAAAATAAAACTACATGTAAGATTCCAAAGGCATATTCGCAAGTTTGAAAAGGTATTTTTAATCAGTTAGCAAACAACGAAAAATAACATAAATAAGTAAATAAAAAAATTATCTCTGAAAAGACGAACGAATTTTTTTGAAGGAATTCAGAAGTTAACAAAAAGCAGAATGAGACATAAAGCACAGCCTTGCTGGTTTTTTCAAACGACTAAAGGACCATTTAAAATGACTGCAGCAAAAGAAAAGCGCAGCTAAACAAAAATTCTTAATAGTCTGTAATATCTCGGGAAAATATTTTCTTATGATAAATGCAGGGAGGGGTGGGATGGGGAGTAAGCGTGCCAGATTATTTTTCATGACACGCGCCAAACAATACCCATTTGTTTTCTTTGACACTTCTTCTCTTCCATTACATTTTCTGTTTTTAACCAGGAAGAAAAACAAAAAAGAAAAAAGCTTTAATTGCTCTTATTTAGAGAATGTCCTAAACTTGTTCTTTTCTTTTGTTCAGAAAATGTTTTTTGAAAGCGTATTGTAGTATGGTAAAAAAGTGTTGGTAGATTTTAACAAAAGCGAAACCTTTAAAATAAATAAAAATATGAAGAACTTTTGCAAGAGACAAAGATCATTCACAAAAGTATGCGCACTTTAAAACTTCATGCGGCATTACTGAGAATTACTGGCTAGCAAAAAAAATAGCAAATGCCTTGTCTATATTATTTCGAATTGAATAAATAAAGTATGTTTGAAAAAAGAATAGATATCAGATTTAAACACTAGACACAAAGAGGTGTTACCAGAATGTTGCCCTTTTTTTTTTATTTGTTAACCTTTTTTTTTTTTTTTTTTTGCTTATTGATATCTTTAAAGACCTCTCTTCTCGTAAGTAACATTCTATATACTTTTATGTGTCGATTCCGCTTTTTAAGTGTTGGCTAAAAAAACGAAAAATAATAGTAGTTTTAAAGTTTTTTTGTCTTCTCTAGCTGGTTTCAAGCCAAAATTTAAGCCAATCTAGATGTGTGTCCCGTAGATGAAACTTTCCACAATTTACAGGTTTTTGAAGCCTTGTTTGACTAAAGTCAAGTCATCAGTTTAAAATATTGTCTTTAAAACTTCCCAGGTAGCACAAATAACCTTTAAACATTTTATAAACGTTTTTAAGCGGTCGTTACAACGTTAATAACCATTTTACAACCTTTAAAAAACGAAGTGTGCTACTTGGGTTAGTTTCACTACATTCGTTCAAAGTAGGTTTTAAATCCCAGCAAACAAACTTGTAATATTTAGAGCAGATTAGCAGTAAATATAAGTTGTTCTTTATTAAAGAGTAAGCTATTTACGCTAAGATAGAACACCATAAATACTTTATTCTTCAATATTTATTGCACCTCTCTAAAATTTAATGTAATAAATGATTATAACCCCTAAGTAAAACATTTTAACCAGTTATTCGCTAAAAAAAAAACCTTCTCAAGGATTTTTTTAAATAAAAAATCATCTTTTCATCGTAAAATGACTATTTTATAACTGTAACTCTTCCATTGTATTCATTTTTGCATAATTCAAAATGCTTTCCGTGTCTCATTTTTTGCTAGATACCGTAGAAAGATATGACCTGTCAAAACTGTACATAATTTATTGAGAATGTGCTTTAGCAGTTTTCTGACAGCTTTCATGTTGTATGCTGAGATTTTTGCATTGATGAAGAGGATCCATTGAGACTTGAAATAGCTATTTGCTGTACTTTATACCTAATTTGTGCTTTATTTACTTTGGTTTTTAACTTCAATTATATTTCAACGCAAAGCTTATTGGATCATTTTTCATTTAAATATAGTCGGGTCTCCATAACTCGACGTCCCTAAGAGCCAGCAAAAAGCTTCGATGTATTGATAGTTCGAGTTAAGGGAAGCCTCCATAACCTTATCAAGAGTTTGAGACCCGATAAGAAGTTCGAGATAAAGGAAGATTCGAGATACCGAGGCTTGACTTTTTTTTTTTTTTTTTTTTCTCTTACGCCGTTAGGAGTGTTAACGCAATTGAACATTAACAAGCATATATTTACTGGATAATAAATACCTCGAGGCTATGTCAAAACAATTTGTGAGTAAGTTCTGTTATCTGTACTTCCCAGGATCATTCAAGGGAACCACAAATCTACGGATAAGCTACACTGTTAAAACAAGGTACTTAGAAATGAGGCAAAACGTCTTGTTTTCAAGAACATCATTGACCCAAAATGGCTCCAGAACCAAATGTCTTGGAATTAGAAAACAGGGTGTCTTGTTTTTGAAGCACACGGTGTTCTTAAAAGTAATAACCAATGTTCTTGTTTTTGAGACGGAAATATGTTCGAATATGATACGAAATGTGCTCATATACGAGACAATCCTATTCTTAATTTTTGAGACGGCTCTACTCTTGGAAATGATACAGTGCTGTGTTTATTTCCGAGTCATCACAGAATTTAAAAAATAAGCATTTTGCGTCTTGTTTATGAGTCAGGTCTTCTGTTTAGAAATGAGACATTTTTGTTAATTTTTGTTTTTGGATAATAATTTTACAATTTTTCAGATGCAGATTAAAATTACCAGTGGCCGCGCCGCAGCTGATTTTAAAGCGGCCGATTCAATTAAACGGCACCCACTGTATTATTTTTTCTGATGAATTAAGGATTTTTTTTTTTTTTTCAAAATCAGTTTAATGCATGTTTTTTTTTTCCCCCTTTTGACTTTTTTCTCTTTGGTTTTGTGTGCAAAGAATCACATGTCTGATTATCAAAAGTGAAACATGCATGAAAACTTTTTTAAAAAAAGTTTTTTAATTCATCACAAAAAAAAAGTGGGCGCTTAATAATTGAATCAGCCGCTTTAATGATTCAAATCGAGCGAAGTCCAGCTTATTTATATCAAAACTGTCAAAAAAGAAAGGTGATTTCAAAAAGCGACAGCCACTGTAGTAATTTTAGACTGCATCTGAAAAATAGTAAAAGTATTATTCAAATTAACCCTTTTATTTCAGAAACCCATCAAGTGCACTTTTTTAAATTTTAAACAACTAAACTAACTAAAAAGAACTTCTCCGTTTTAAAATCACAATAGGTTTAGTCGTTGGAAAAATTGCTTCTTATTGTATTGCAAAAACAAAAAAATAAAAAAAAATAAGGTGACGGAACCAGTTACAGACAGGCATAAGCTTGGATTTAAAAACTAAGCTGTTTAGGCAGGTAAAACTGATATTTCTGTGACTCATGAATCCATCTAATGTTATTAGAGTCAATTTCAGGAGCCATTTCTTAAGCATGTCTGTAACTGGTCCCAATGGATGTCTCAAGCATGTCTGTAACTGGTCCCGTCACCTTACGGTTGGAATCAATTTTCCAATTGTTTTTTTTTTTTTTTTTTTTTTTGCGAAAAATTGTTAAAAATTTTGCACTTAACAAGTTTCAGCAATGAAATAAATTTTTAAGAAAAGTTGTTCACACACATCACATATGAAGGCTCGTGTTTTTGCATCCGACGGTGTGCCTAAAATTGGCCATTCATAACCTTTAATAATATAATTTTGGGGGGGGGGGGGAATCAGTTCACAGGTTTCTGCAACAAACGATTCAATTGTCATAAACTTCAATCTCCTACAAATGGATATTTTCTTTCATAGAATTCATACGAGTCTTGTTTTTAACTTTTTCGTGATTTTATAGAAGTTCAGTTTCTTATTTTCGAAAATTGCAATTCTTGTTTCTTAGTTTGTCATTTTTCTGGGGTTTTGCTGAACTTTTTTTTTCCGCTGTGCTGTTTTTCGTTCCTAATTTTATTTTTTTCATTGCTCTTTTTTTCTGTTTCTCATGTTCCCATATTTTACTCAAATTCCACTATGCTATCTTTTTTAATATTTAATTTTCTGAGAATAATAAGATAAAATTGAATATTAGGGTCATTCCACAAAAAAATCACCAACAAACAGCACGTAATAACGTGTATGTTTCATGTAATAGTAATCATTTAAATGGGTAATGAAAAAACAATTGCTTAAAAAATTATAAACATGCAAAATTATCACTTTTTATTGAATTATATGAGATATCACAGAAGGACAACATTGCTACTTTTTCATGGAATGGCCCATTTAGATGTGCACCCAATAATGCTGGGGAGTACAACTAATTTATAATTAAACCAAAACGATGCAAAAAATTTTAAACTTATGCATTTCATTTTCCGGAAAATTGCTGGTAGTATTTTTCCCCACCTTCATTTAAATTTGAGTCAATTAATTTTACATCTACACAACAAAATTATATGTTCTTAAAATTAATATATTAATTATAAATTATAATGTATATAATATAAAATATTAATTTTATATACAAGAGCTAATCAAAAATAATGCATATAAAATATCTTTTTCAAAATTACCTGCACTAACCCTGATTCCAGTCTTTTTTTCCAAAATAGTATCTATTACCGGAGCCAAGAAACATGTAACTCATAAGAAACAAATTTTATTGCCATATTTAGTAAGGTACAAACTTACTTCACTTCTCTACATAATCGCTGTTCACTTCTAAGCATTTTTCGTACCCCTGCACCAGCTTTTTTAACCCCCCTGCAAAGAAGTTTGCCGCCTGAGAGTTGAACCAGTTGACAACGGCGATTTTGAGTCCCTCTTCGGTTTCAAAACGTTTTCCACCGAGCCACTGTTTAAAGTGCAAGAAGAGGAAGTAGTCGCTCAGGTGCAATGTCGGGAATGTACGGTGGATGGTCAAAAAAATCCCAACAAAAATCTTGAATTTTCTTCTTAGAACGCGCGATATCGTAAAGCAGGATTATGCCAGATGACAGTTTACCGCGGAGTTTGCTTTAGATTAGATTGCACGATTGCACGTCTCAATTTGTTGATGTAACAACAAACAACAATTTTTAAATAGTAGTGCGTTCAAGTTGAGGAAATTCTTCAGCTAGGCCAACTG
The DNA here is from genome assembly GCA_038373865.1 of Uloborus plumipes. NCBI lineage: Eukaryota > Metazoa > Arthropoda > Arachnida > Araneae > Uloboridae > Uloborus > Uloborus plumipes. The sequence goes on from JAXGGA010001276.1 coordinate 21,329, forward strand.
ATGAAACGATTTCATCAGTCTGGATACTGGGCCTGCCACTCCGCTCTTCGTCAACTGTAGGTTTATAAGCCAGGCATAATTGCCGATGAATTTCAGTAGCCATTTTCTGGATCTCCCAGGCAATGCTCCTCAGTTTCTGCAAGTAATGCCCTGCAAAGGAAATACAATGAGAAAAAACAAGTTTTGATTTAATGCATATTTATTTAAAGAAGGCTTCCCACTAAACTATGAAAATAAGCACTTTATTTTCTCTCCAACTCTTCATACAATATCACACCCAGTGTCTCTTTCCCACGTTCTTCGCAATTTTATCATTTTTACTTTGTGTACTCTCAGAATTTTTGCTAGATGAACATGTAAAAAGCTAAACTATTGTAAACTTAAATTAAAAAATTTTGGGACTGGAACAAAAAGCAAAAAAAAAATTCAAACACAAGTCAATATTAAGCATTCGGCAGGAAGTTTCCCCTTAAGTGACTGCAGCATGATGCCAGGGTGAAAAAAATAAATTTTCGAATTTCGAATCGCCTGGGGTCTCAAAAGTTGCCTTTTATCTCTACTGCCTAGAATAATATCCTTAGGTTTCCATATTGTCCCAAATAATATCAAAAGTACCAAAAGTTCAAACTTTTTTTTTACGAAATTGAAAATACATATTTTAGAAATGTTAGGGGACATAAATATGAACTCTTAGTTACATTAGTATCTCTTAAAAGTTTGAGTTCAATAGGAGTAATTTCTCTAAATTTCCCAAAAGCCAAAAAAATAACCGAAAATCGACATTTAAGCTTTCATTTTCACACGATACGAAAAAACCAAAATAGGTTAAGTGTACACAATATGGAAATTTTAAACACTGAGTTAACTTTCACAACCCCTTTCATTTCCAAAATATGTATTTTCAATTTTGAAAATCAATTCGAAAAAGGTCGATTTTTGGTATTTTTTTGGAGGTTTTTGGGACAATATGGAAACCTAAAGGTACTATCCTTGGGACTAAAATTTTAAGGGTAATTTAGTGGAGCCAAAAGGCAACGTTTGAAACCCCAGGGGTTTGAAATTCGAAAATTTATTTTTTTCACTCCACCCTAATGAAGAGTGTCCATATTTTCAATACATTCATACATAACAGATATTAGACGAGGAGATGTGAGAAAATTTTAATTCCGCAAAAGATGCTGTGAACTGGAAAAGTTTGGGAACCCCTGGTCTAATTGCATTAAAGTTGATAAACATGCAACAAATAAATTATTTAACCAAATCAAAACAATAACAAAGAAAACCAACTTTCCTACCACACATACACACTAGGTTTTAACATGCCAAAGAGAAGGTTCAACATTAGAGATGCACCAAGTAGCACTTTGGCCAAGTACTCAGCCTTTCACTACTCGGCCGAGTACCAAGTACATACATACACGTTACAGGGTTAGAAATAACTAAAAAATCTTACGGGCCCTACTGACCAGTGAACAGGAATCTTTTTCTTTAAATATTAGAAGTCAATCTTTTTCTCACTTTAAAAATTACTCATTTTTACTTCTGTGTTGTTATCATTATGCCACAAGTTTGATTAGGAATATATTGGAATATGAGACAAAGTTTTTTTTAAACAAGTTCATTAATATTTGTCTTAAGGATCACTTGGATTGTTCCTGATCATAGGTAAGTTGCCCAACACCAATATGAAAAAGGTAACTAGTACATTCGCACATCCTTAGTTAGCTTTTACACTAATTTGGTTTTAAACCTGTTTTTAAAACTTTTACATAAAATTCAAGTCATATTTTATATTTCTAGCAATTGTAAATAATTGCATTATATATATTTTTGCATCTTTTTAATTACTGAAAAAAATATCTTGAATAATATTCAATTATCAGGGACCGCGCTAAGGATTTTAAGTTGTTAGCCAGTATATAAGCCAAATTTCAAAAGTCTTAGCCAAACTTCGAGAGTTTTAATCAAAGAATTTTAATTGTTTGTTTTTTTAATGTAATAAGTGTATTTTTCCCCCAAGTGAAAATTTCTGACAATTTTCCATTCGCCAATACTTTAGCCAAATCAGAATTTTTTTCGCCGAATTTTCTATTTTATAGCATTTGGCGAGGTGGCGAACGCTTAGCGCGGCCCCTGAATTATTTACATTTACTCGGTATCGGCCGAGTACCCGATTCAAATTTAGTACCGAATAGGAATATTTACCGAGTACTCGGTGCATCTCTATTCAACATCTGAAATTATTTAATACACAAACTGATCACATATGGAAAGTTCTTCATAAATAGGATAACTAACTTATTTCAAACATGATTGTTTACATTAAAAGTACAGTGCCACCGGTGTTTGAGATCTCCTCTTTATGTTATATTAATATAGTTTAAGATAGTAAAATTTAACTAAGTTGTCAGTAGACAAATTTTACCTTTATTCGTGTTACATATTGAGTTGCTACAGTCATTTTAGGAGTGGATTATAATTGCATACCATAAATTTATACAGTCGAACCTGTCTATCTCGAATCATGGAACACAAGAAAAATTCGAAAGGGAGGTTTCGAGACATAGAGATGGAAATTACAAAGTAAGCAATTGGAAAAAGTCAAACCCTTAATAGATTGTTTTGCTGTTGTTGATATATTTCTACGTTTTCAGGAATTCAATTCAAAATCCTCACACACAGGGTTGGGTTTTTCCCTGGAAAAACTGGTTTTACCAGGACATGAGAAAAACCAGGTTTTTACCGGGGAAAAAACCTAGGAAATACTGTTTGTCCCTTTCTAAATAAGCCTTTGCATAGATCTTATATTTTACTATTATGTCCTATGTATTATTTTGTCTTAATATATTATTCCATATTACCAAAAACACCATGTGACAAGTAATGAAATGACAACTATCTCACGAGTTAAAGATGTGTAGAATAAATAAATAAATAAGAGGGAAGGTTTTCGTTTCGGATAAATTAATAATCTCACTAAATTTTTAAAGTTCATCAGTAGGTAATATAAATGAATGTTAATCAAAATAATTTATTTGTGTTACATGTGAATTATACTAAACTAAATCAGCTATTGCACTAATCATGCACACGAAAAAATTGCATTTTTCCACAGAATGAATGTTAAGAGGACACAAATATTTATATTGTTAAATTTATGTGTTTTCCTTTCTTTAAAAATTTTCTTAAGAAAAAATTAACTGCATTTATTTTACGCATGAATGAACTTAGCAAACATATCCGTTGAAAATTAATTATTTGAATAAAATTACCGAAACAATAATTATGTTTTAAGCATGAGAATTTTTACAATAACATATATTTATGAGTTTAGACTTTCATTTATTCTTTAGCACATATTGCAAAAGAAAACAACAACGGCAAATATTTTTAGAAGCATTTTTTTATTTTGTTGGCTCACAAAAAACCAGCAAAGTCAACAATAAAAACACATTATCACCATCAAAATAAAAAAATGCTTTCCTTTTCATTTGGATCCCCCCCCCCCCCCCGTGTACATAGCTCATATTAGGAGGTTGTGGATATTATAGTAGTGTTCGTAACTTAAGTTCTAGCTTTGAACGAATGATTAGTCGTTGAAATTTGATTAAAATTTAAAAGAGGGGAGGGAGAGATTGTTCATGTTTATACAGCCTTGATCATTTTACCTTAACTTACACTTTTAAAATCAAAAACATTTTTATTGAAAGGAAACCCCTTGAATGTTTTATATTTTTGTCCAAGATGGTAAAAACCATGGAGAAATCGGGTTCTTCTAAGGAAGGTAAATACCATGATAAAAACCACACAGATGGTAAAAAACAATGCCAACTCTGTAAACAACACACATTATATAAGATCCATCATTTCGAATTATTTCGGGAGGGGAGGGGGACACAAAGGGTGTAAACTCAATGTAAATAATGCTAAAAACAGCTTACCATTTACACATATAGATACAGGACAGGCTTAGTTTTCGCGGGCTCCGTCCGTTAGTGAAATCGATAAAGTTAAAATTGTGCTATACTTATTGCTAAGACAACTGGTTAATTCAAATAGGTAGCAAATAAAAATAAAAGCAGGGTAACTGTTCATAATCATAACAGTAAAAATTAAAAACTTACCCGTCCATCGGCGCTGGGGAAATTCCCTTTCCTTCCTGCTCGCGTAGTGATATCTGTTTTCGTCGGAGCTGAATCGTGGGGTGTGGTTAGTCACGCGTACGAAACAAATAGTCCTTTATTTTATTGGAAATAAGCGGATTTGTAGACATAGAAAATCGTTTCATGATGATAAACTTTGTCTTTTTCTACGAATTTAAATTGTTTCAATGTAAATAAAGTAATATTTCCCTTTTCCGTATTTGTGAAATATTTAAGTAACAGGTCTGTCTCAAAACTCAAATTTTCGGAGACTCAAATTCAAGACCAATTGACTCGGAAAAAACAAGTCACTATTTTGTCTCATTTTCAAGCAAGTCAGTTTTAACAGTGTATTATTAACGCCATTTGAGTTATGACTGTTTTGTTACACTTTTGTCACCCTTTTATTCCTATAAAGTGATGGACAGTAACTTCTATCCAATAATAAACGCCATATTTCTGCAGAAAAACCTAAAAAAAATGAACTCCGGTAACCCGACACGTGGATGACTCGACTTCCTCGGTAAGTCGACATTTACTTTGACAGTAGTTGATCCAATGTCAATTTCAACGGGTGTAAAAAAAACCTCTGAATTGAGACGCATTTACTGAAATCTCAAAAAGTAGACATACATTTGTTTCTTCAGCCCACTTTTTACTGCCGTTACTCTTTCCCATGTACCATATCTGAGAATCTCGCGGTTTTTTTGGGTCAACCAATTCATTCATCTCTTTAGAGAGCTCTTGGAATTCCTTTCCGAATCCCTTTTAAATCTCAGGAGCTGTTGTGTCATCCATCAAACGCTCTGGCCTGGGAAGGAACTGGAGAAATGCACTCACACTGTTAAAACTACAGGTTGCACTGCACAAGTCATCTACCCCCTTTAACCCTTTGATGGATATGAACGAGTTCAGCTCGCAATCGAATCGTGCTTCAAAATGAGAGCAAACGAGTTCCGCTCGGGAGCAAGATTTTGACCGAAATGGTTAGTAACGAGCACTACTCGCGTAGTGAAATTTTTCCCCAGTACCCTCTGACGAACTGACTTTGTTCGCCGTTATTATTCTGCACTGTACTATAAATACTTTAAGAAATTTTTAAAACGCGCGAGGCGAGCTATCTACGGCATCGCCAGAGAAAGGTGACATTTTCGGAAGAACGGCGGGGAAAACAGCTACCACTTTCGACTACTGTTTACTCCTAATCCTTGCGCGAATTAAGTAAATGTAAACTGCTCATTTCCATAACGGTCAAAAGGTTAAGCGCCATGTATTAAACTTACGGAACCTTTAATAATTTTTATTTTGTCCTATAAGTAATTAAATTAGACATTTTGAATTCAACTTGAGTAGAATAATTTTACAAATAATTATATTGGTATTTTTTTTCAAAAATTTTGTACGTTAAATTCACCCATTTTGTATATTCAGCGAAATGTCTAAAAGCGGAATTTTACGTCGCGGCCACTCAAAGGGTTAAAAGTGAAACGTTGTAGCACCCTTGACTCCCTATGACACCCGTGAAGGATGCCATTTGACACCTATGGGTGTCTTATGGCACCCCATGGGCGACCCATGGTATTCTAAGGAGCCAAATGGCAATTTTAAGGATACCATAGAGTGTCGAGTGTCACCCTTCAGGGGGTGCAACTGGTGCTACAGCGTTTCACCCTTAACCTTTAAACTCCGGGCGGTACACATGTTGCATCACAAGTCATTTTTCTTTAGAGGACGGGGCTGAAATTTTCACTCGAACCCTTTGGAGCCGGGGATTTTTTCAAGGTTTCATATGTCTGGTACGACAGTCTATGCCTTCTTTTTTCAATGGAAAAGAAATCTGTGGTTTAACTCTGGTATTACCTGGGTCGAAAGAAAAATTTCTATGTGAACAGCCGGGATCCAAAAGATTGAAGATGCCTTGGGCAATCTGTAGTTTTAGCAGTGCAGGGCAACCCCAAAGAGAAGCAAGGCCACATGAAAGGACAGAGCGAGAAAGTACATCCAAGGCCAAGCTAATACAGTCAACGCTCATTATAACGACCACACGTTATAAGACCATCCCAATACAATCGACGCTCGATATAACGACCGTCTCCGTTCTACAGAAAACGGTCTTTATAACGAGTGGTCGCTGTAAGAGGTAGAACATAGAGTATATTGGGATACAGTTGGGAGTTTTCTCACCGGTGGTTATATTGGGATGGCCTTTATAACGTGTGGTCGTTATAACGAGCGTCGACTGTATAACGATCGGTGAGAAAACCCCCAACTGTATTCCAATATACTCTATGTTCTACCTCTTATAGCGACCACTCGTTATAAAGAACGGAGACGGTCGTTATATCGAGCGTCGACTGTATACGAACCCGGAACCTCCCCATTAGAGTTAGACTTCTCTGACCACTAGATAAGGTGGGTGGTGCTTATCACTGCCGTAGTATTGATAAGAGTGAGAAATGAGGGGAAAGGTACCGATACGTTAAAAAAAAAAAAAAGTGCATTTGAAACCTCCGAAACCAGGACATTTCCGAATTCGAACCTTCTCCAAACGAATGGTTTTTCTATATGTCTTTATACCTTCCGGCTACTTAATGCAGACATAAAACAAAAAAAAATTTGAGGCGGAAATACGTTCCATTCCAGAAAAAAAAACGTAATTCAAACTTTAAAGATTAGATCTTCATTTCCTCACTTGAATGAATGTCCAAAGGAAAGAGGAGAACTTCTGGAAGCAGTTTGCATTCTTACTGATTGAAGTGCAGATTTCTGGTTCTTTCTTTCAACAGAAATCCCAAGTCTTTCATTTCCTATCTAAGTTTTCACTCAAACATAATGACATAGGAGCATATTTAAGGTTTTTGCTTTAACGATTTAAGTTTATAATTTATCTTTAAGAAAGTACAGTTACATTTAGATTAAAAAAATAATATATATATGAAGTTTATCTCACTTTTTCACAAACATATTACATGAATTTTTAAATTAGATTATTATTTACAATATGTTTATGTGGGTAACTTTGTTCATTTTTGTATTTTTTGCGATTTAAATATTTTTTCGTCAATAAAAACGACATTTTATTCGCCATAAAATATATAATGGTTACTCTTCAAGATTTTAAACATCTAATTTGTCAGTAAAACGTATTTATTTGTTTTATGATTTTTCATGATTGTAACTTTATAAACAGTTAGACTAATTACAATCGCAAAAAATATTTAAATAACGTTATGAATGTCAAGAAACAACAATGTTCATTGTTGCGGCAAACCATGCTACAAAAAATCCAAATATTTTAAATTCCTTTTTCATTACTAAACTTTGTAAAAACGTGAACTCTTCTTCTGTAAAATGAAATTTAATTTTGATTATTTTAAATGAAAAAGTTAACGTTTTTGTTCTTACTCAGAAACGGACATAATTCTTAAGATACGTCCGTTACTGAACAATGAAATATTACTTCAATGTTCTTACCAGGAAAGTACTCGACTTAAGTAATAACGAAAAAAGTTAAAAATGGTACCATTCGAAAGAGCATACTGAGACATGTCTTTGACCCAAAGACCAAGTGCCCTCGTCCCCTCGTTTTCGAGATAAGGGGTCTTAAAGTCGGCCGAAAAGTAGCCAATTTTGAAGACTTGGCAAGAAATTGAAGCTACCTCCCGATTCTCCCTTCCGCTGCTTGCTTGGCATCGCATCGTTTCCATGTTTGGTCATTTGCAAAGAAAGTAAAAGATGTTTTACGTTAACTACGTGTATGAGCTAAAATAAAGAATGCTGTTCAAGACTATGATGTGGAAAGCAGAGTGCTTTATCCAGAGGAGCAAAAACATTACAAAGAGGTTTAAGTTTTATCTTTTTACGCATGATAACAATACATTTTAAAATTTTAGTTATTTTAAGTTTTTTTACTGAACTAAGTTATATGTGTTTATTATGATACGTTAAATATATTACACGTGTTTCTTAATGAATAATTCAGGATAATTAAATAAGTATGAAGAGCAGCTAATATGAGCGCATGTACAAAAAATGAAATAGTCTTTGAGGTAGAAATTAAATTGTCATGGATTATGATATCAGTTCTCATTTAAAAAAAATCGATACAAGAAGTTTGACTATCTGCTCACTCTTAGCAAAAAACATTTATTTTTTTAAATTGAAATCGAGAAAAAATAAATAGAAATTTTAAAAAGAAAACGAATAGTAAATGTCAATAGCTGCAAAATTATATCCATGTCGGAAATTACATCCAGCGTAGAGGGAAATAGTTATTTCCATTCTTAAAATATACTAATAGAGTCAACATTCATTGTAAAAACCCATGCCGTTCGTACAAAATTGGTCACTGTAGCGAAAAGTCTCTGTAACGTAAATGTACAACATATTGCATGTTAATTTCGTACTGTTTAAAAACACTAGAATAACTTTTACAAGTTCTGCTTTATGTTCAACGGGTAGGAAAAGACTAAAAAATTGTAAATCAATGCAAGTTTCAGCTTACTTTTCTGTAAAAGTAGAAATAGGTAAAAAAAAATCATGAAAGAAAACCTGATGCATTGAAAAAAAAAAAAAAACACGCTCAAAACAATTGAGTCCAAAAAGCACAACTTAATAAAAATAAAATACACAGAGAAATTTAAAGTAGGAAAGTTGGGTTTTGAGCTGCGGAAACTGTGTCGCTGTCAGTCTGTCCATTGGTCAGTTCTACTGCTCACCCTCCGGCAAAACCTTTTGAGTGCATAGTCCGATTCGAATTTTTTTTGATCGAAAGATCTCAGTGAGGACAATACACTCCCATATTCGACTTTTTGATTTGAACAATAATTCAATTTCGAATTTCCGTTTTTTTCCTCTGTCCTCCTTTATAACTTTTGAGGGAATAAGTCCGATTCGAGCGAACAATGTTTTCTTTCGAAATATCTCAGAGAAAAAACCTCATTCCTGTTTGATTGTTTTATTTGAACACATTTTCATTAAATTTTTAGCAGGTCAAAAAAAACTGCCCCCCCCCCGAGCCTAGTCCCTAATAACTTTGCTTGAACAGTCCTATTTGAGCACTTTTTTTTTTTTTTTGAAAGACCATTCTGACATACCCAGTAATGCAGTTGACAAAAATGTTCAGGGGAACTCACCTTGAGTTATAGGGGACCCACCAACAGAAAAGTGGTTTGAAAAAATTTATATTTGCAATTTTTACCAATTAAAAAACCCAAATATTACTCCCCCCTCCCATGCTACAGAATTGTACGAACACTTAAAAAAAGATGAAAAAAAAAACAGGAGGTTCAGTTGTCTCCTGGGCCCCTTAAACAAGGGATCTGCTTTAATCGCAAATAATAAGATTTTAATTTTGATGTTGTTTAAAGTTGTTTTTCCTCCTTAAAAAGCTCTCTGCTTTCCATTTCATAGGCTTGATGGTAGCTTTTTGCTTTAATACGCACAGATCAGGCGCGGATCCAGAGGGGGGGTCGTGGGGGTCATGACCCCCCTTAATTTAACAAATATAGCAAAAAATTGCCTTTTTGGGACTTATATTCCGAAAAAATTGCCACCCCCCCCCCCATTTTAGCACAAAAATTGCACTTTGACCCCCCTATCCGAAAATGACCCCCTCCTTAGCCAGGAGCTGGATCCGCCCTTGGCACAGATAAAGTAAAAGATTATTCTAAAGCCGTCTTCCACAAGCTTTGCAGATGACCAAAAATGGGAATTAGGTTTCCCGCTAGACGCAAATAGTGTAAGCAGCTTCCAGTTTCATTATAACTCGCTAAAATTGGCGAATTTTCAAAAAAAATCAGCTGAGTTTAGGACCTTATATTTCGATAACGGGGGAGCGAGGACAAAAACGCATGCGTCCAGAAACATGTTTTACAATGCTCTTTCGATTGGTACTCATTTTAAAAAAATTCATTATTCCATGATCGGGTACTTTCCTGTAAGTATTGTTGGCATCGAAAACAACGAAATTTTTAGCAGTTCACAGTTCTTAATACAAGAATATGGTCAAATATTAATGTAACTTTTTGTGAAACAACATTGGCACGAACCAGAACTATCTATAATGTATAAAGATGGGGATGGCTGTATTTTTTTCTTCCGTTTCCAGCGAAATTTTGTTGAAAATATCAACCTAACCAATTAAATTTCCATTTTAATTATTATCATTATGAACAATGTATTGCATCCAACTTTGCATACTATTGCATTTTACTAGCTTTAAAGTTATTAATAATGAAGAAAGTTAATTATCAAGTGTGCTTTTATTCGTTAGAAAAGTTATAAAACAAAGACAAAAAGAAGAAAATAAAAATAAAGAAAAAATAAAAAATAAAAAAACGGGCTCTTTAAAAACATTCGATTTTTCCAGTAGCAATACCATCATCACATCTGATTTTATAGTCCAATCTCTTTCTTGTTCTTAGCTTTCTGCGATAAAGTATTCCTTTAAATAATACGAGCACTTCGACACTCTTCTTTCATTTGAGTGGCACTTCAGAAGTTCGTGTTAACTAACTTTTCAGCACGTATGCGCAAAAAAAAAAAGCTGATAGCGCGCGCTTCTTGTAACCCACTCAATTAATTTGGAATTAAGAAACAAGTGCAAAAACTTAATTAATGACTACAAAAAAGATGTGTTTGTACTTGTAAGTACATTCACTTAAAAATGGCTTCAAGTATACATCGTTTTCAATTTTTCTCTTTGCGTTACAAAGGCAATTTTTTTAAAGTAAAGTTCGAAGATTCTAAAAGATTTAATCTGTAATTCAAAAGGACAATGTTTTTATTCAAATGTGGACATCGAAATCCGTTTCCTTCCATTTTTAGTACTAAAATGTAAGACGAAAGGAATAATACAGTGGTTGGAAAAACTACATATTTTTCGTAGCGAACTTCAACTACAATTATTTTCTTATAAATGTAGTTAAATACAGCTACAACTACTTTTTTTTAAATGTAGCGAGCTACACTACTTTTGAAATGTAGTTGCTACTTCGCTACTTTTTAAAAAAATAAATAAATAACAAGAATACACCATTTGAGGATCGACCGAAAAAATTCGAAAAGTGGTTTACATTAAAAAATTACATCATTCGAATATGGAATAGAAATAGGAATTGTCTTTGAATTTATTTGTTACTTTTCCTTTTTGTTCATTCTTTCGCTAAAATTTTTCCTTTTTAGATTTTTTTTACAATTTTTACGAATATTCGACACAAGAAATACCTTATTTTTTTCCTTCGTTCTCTTTTTTAAAATTAATTTCTTTTCATTTATTTATTAATTTTTTACATTAAAAGTAGTTTTCAGAAATCGCTACAAAATACTATTTTTTTGTATAGCGCTACTCACTACTCTACTTTTTTTTAAAAGTAGTGCGCTACACTACGAACTACTAAAAAATGTAGCTACTACAGTAGTTTCGCTACTTGTAGCGCACTACTTCCGACCACTGTAATAATACTTATATCATTTCGATTGTGCTAAAACCATAGGTGTACAAGAAAAATTGCTTTTTTTTTTTTTCAAATTTGTTCTTTAGTTATTCTAATTTTAATCAGATGTTTCGCAAAAATTCTAATTCGAGGTCAAAAAATATTCACTTTGATTTCCTATACTCGGTTACTTTAAAATAGGCGTATCAAGTTTAGAAATTTCGCTTTGTTTCCATGGAAACCGTACGAAAGAAAACAGCTCCTCTTTTTTTATGCACTGCTGTTGAGGCATTTCATTTATTTAATGTTTATCGATTCAGGCTTATGCTTTATTTCTGTCCTTGTGTCTCAGTTATTTCTCAAAGTTTTCTATCAAATCTAGTCCTACATTAATACAGCAAAAATTTCTAAGAAAATACTGTGCTTTATTGCAACAGAATAACCGTTTCCGCAGAAAGCAATTTTATCTGTTTGCGTTTAATCATTGTTGCAAAAGCTAAGTGAGGAAAAAGCCATAGCGCCGTAACTATGACAACCATCAGGGGAAAAGTACAGAAAGGGGGAAATTGATTTTACTTTGAGCCGCCAGCTCTCGTTACACAAGATATCGGTAAGTACAAAATAGGCAAAATGCTGATGATTACAAAAAATAGTTCCATAAGTTACGTCCAGCACGTTACGTAGGTAACTTGTAGACTGAATAAGTGTAACTCAGAATTTTTAAAATTAGTTAAGTTATTACCTAGTTGCTCAACACAATCAGAATTGGACTATTAGAGCAAAAACTAGAGTAGTCAATATGTCTTGTAATAAAATTCACGTTCTCCAAAAATCGTGAAAAAACATTGAGCATACCCGAAACCAACTAAATAGAGTTGCAATATTATAGTTGCAATGTTCGCCTCGCGAGTGATATTTAGAAAGTACGTATATAACCATTAAAGAAAATAAAAACTCAATTCATACATTCATTTGTAATATATTCTGTTTTTAGCAACATTGTTCAGCATTTTTTTTTATAATTTTTAGTTTTTTCGCCTTTTTAAAGGAGGAAAAGTGGTTTTTTGATATTATTTCCCCCGCATTTCTTACAGTTAAACAAAAGTTTATCTCTTTCTTCTGACACATTTTGGGGGCTTTTTTAATCAATGTCTGCTTCTACCAGTTGACAAATCAATGCGCAGAACAGTCTTTTTTGTTGATTAAGCCTGGCAATTAAATGCACAATCTGAAAAAGAAATCCGAGTTGGTGTTTTTTTTTTTTTTCTTTTAGCCACTATCATCATTTGGTGAGGTTCTACTTATTTTTTGCAGACTATCTAAAACAGAAGAATGCAATTTTTACTTTTAGAGAATTTTCGGCCGTATTTTATTGGGCATTTTTCGGCTAATGCTAACCATATACAAACAGATATTTTAGAGAATGCTCTTCTTTCTGCGTAATGGCGCTTAGTGTTTTTATCATGGAAAATATTCGGTTGCCTCAAGTAAACTCTTTTAAATTTTCTCCACGAGTCTTCCTGACCAACGCTGGACTCTCTAATTTGCTCAGGAAAACTGCTGAATAGCGAATTAAGACAAAAGCATCAGACATTTTTTAAAAAGTAATTGTATATGAGCCTATAACCTAAGGAACATTTTGGAACAGAAAGCTTGACTAGAAAATGTTTAAACATTGAACCATTAAACAAATCTGGCAAATTTTATTTCAAATCAAAAATTCTCTCAAACTAATAGTAATAGTAAAATATCAAACAAATGAATAAATAAAAATCAACGGAACCAAATTAACTTAATTAAAAATACACCTCTTGCGAACATTTTTTCACTTCAATAGAACTTAAATTTAATGTTTTAACTTCAAAAACGCTGTGCAGTGGTCAAACTTTTACCTTTTGCTTTTTAGCTAAATCTTCTTTAATTCAAGTGTTTTGGAGACATCATTAGGCTCCTTCATTCGCGAAAATCCACATTTATAGTTAATCCTACTAAGCCCCAAGTTTTAAAATTATGCGAAATACATTTAAGAAAGAAAAATCTAAGCTTATCGAGGCAAGGAATCAAAACTTCTTGATAGAACCAACTAGGAAGCTTCGAAATCTGTTGGGTGCAACGACGAAATCATTCTTCCTTGCAAAATTTGTAATACAATTATTTTCGGTTTGTGTGTCCATTATATAGAGGCAATGGAAATGTGGGTGAATAACCTCAATTAACAGCCATATCTCAGGCAGTAGTCAAGTTCAGATAGGAGTAGTTCCGGCGAACTACAAATATTGATGACAGACATTATAGCAGAAACGACCGTGCATCGAAATCCGTCTGGAAAATCTTCCCGAGCTACGGTGTCTACAAATAGATGTCTGTGTTCTATGAGTACTTGCTTGGTTCATTTCTTAATTATTATTATCATTTTTTGTTTTAAATATAATGTATTTAATACCATTCAAAATTCATTCAGGAGTAATTCAGGGGTAAATTTAATTACTTCCTTTACTTCATAGAATTAAATAAAAAGACCTAGTAAAAGATTTGGATTAAGGATAGTCATTAGAAATCGTAACTAAAAAACTTATAACTAGCGTTCTAATCAACTTAAAAGCTTCAGACTTCAAACAAAATTCATCCGGCACCAAATACTCCACTCCGAATACTGAAACCGTTGGTTCGTTTTTATTTTTTAATCGCTAATTAATAAGGGGAATTCTGGTAAGCCTTCAAAAATCGAGCTAGAAGCACTCATAACTCCAATCTAATTAACGTAGTCGATTTTAAGAAAGTATCTAGAAAATCAGGGTTGTTGGTGTTTTTGCAGGGCACTCACGTGTATTTTTCAGATCTCCCGCTTCATTTTATTTTTCCCATTTTTCTCCAAAATCTTAAATTTCCTGTTTTCAAAGATTATAGTAATAATTTGTATCTGGACTGTTTTACCATTGAGTTACTGCGAGGAATTCTTGTAAAACTTTTGCTTTAAAGTTTAACAGAAGAAATGCATTTCGAACTTTTGATGCACTGGTCTCTAATCCTCTTCAATACGAATCGAAAAAACCGACATGAAAATCAACTAGGTAGTTTTCAAGTTTACATTGGACACACATCTTCTGAAATTGTCTTAATTCTGAACAATGATGTTAGTTTTTTGCGCCACAGAACTCATTTTGCATAGCTGCTGACGAGAGCTAAACTCACTTTTCTACACCTGAATTTCTACATATTCGAAGGGATTGAGACCATAAGAATGTGTCAAAGAAAATATAACAACATTAAATTTTACAAAATTAAAAAATTACTGCATGCTCGACCTTCTGGGTTTTAAGGAAGCCTCTTTTTAACCGACTTCAACAAAGGAGGAGGTTCTCAATTCAAAGCGTATGTTTTTTTTTTTTTTTTTTGTTTGTTTAGTCGCACATAACTTATGATCTACTGAACCGATTTGGATGATTTTTTTCTAATCGATAGGAGATGGTGTAACTTAGGTACCATGTACTCATATGACGATATTGGTTCACTAGAAAAAAGTTATTATGGAAAACAGTAAATTTCATGTCATTTCCCTATTAAATGATTAAATTTTCAATCCATTGTTGCAAAATTTTTTTGCCTCGCAACAGCAATATTAATAGTAATCATGATGAAAAATTTGAGCCATGGCTTAACTAAATCTAACATGAAACTCATTAGCGGTAACGTATACGTAGTATGTGTTAAAATCTTATGAACAACGAGAAACTAGAATTGCTTTGAAATATAAATTAGTTGACAAACAGTTGATATTTAAATGGCTTTGATTAAGCTAGTACACAAATAAATACCAGAGAATAACAAAGATTATTTTTTAGGCAGGAATTCAAGTGAAACAGGCGATCGCATATTGCAATCGCTACTGGAAATGAATTACATACGAACGTTTCTTGATAAAAACATCGTGACGTCAGCGTGACGTTTGCCTATGAAAAACGAGCTAGATAAAACGTCACAGCCTAATTGGCGAATAAGAGGAGATTGCTGACTGCTTGTGAGCTCTTATTGGCTCCACCCGTAGTGACGTCAGTGCGATTAGCATTTATAGCGATTGTAACTTATCCAAATTTGGGAATTTGCGATTGCAATGGTGAGTTGCGATCGTCTGTGTTTCACTTGAATCCCTGCCTAAGTGTCAATCGTTTAAAATTTTAGACGCGTTGATAGCTTCTTCCTTTTTTTTCAGTTTATTTTATGGAGCATTTACTTAAGAAAATTAGGTGAAGTTCCGTAATGGAAACATTACCTTATTTCATAAGTACACTTACATTAAGAGCAAGAATCTGAGAAACTGTCACGCCTAGCATTATGAGGTGATTCATGACCTCTCAGATTTTCTCCCAAAAATTACCAAATGTTTATTATCTTATTGAAAGACCAAATCCAGAATGTTTTGCTCTAAAGTTGAGTTGTTTAGTTTTTATGGATCCCTAAAGTTGAAGGTGAGGCATCAAAAATTAAGCGGAACTTCAAGACATGGAAATTGCTGTGAGTCAAAACTCTTACCAGTAACTGTGTAACTCCAATTTTCTTTTTATATATGGAATATAGAAGGTTGAAACTTTACAAAATGAATGTTAAATTTGTGCTAAGTTGTTGCCGTAAGGTCAGTGAAGGCCCTCAAAACAGGGCATTTTTGACGTTTTTTAGCGTTTTTGAGGTCCAAAAACAGCTTTTACACTTCAGTTGGCACGGCAAAAATAGTGTCGTTTGAAAGACCAGTGTAAGCACTTTAAAATAATGTATAAATAACCGAGGAAAGTTGAACGTGCTTTTAGTTGCGTAAGGCCGAAATATGAAAAATGTCATATTTTACCGATATTCAAACGGTCATAACTTCCTATGCCAACAACATATTGAAATATTTTTTTCGCCAATGTCATACTCTATTCTTTGTCTTAACAGAACAGTTGAGTCCTTTGAGGCGAAATGTGAAAAAAATTTTTACAAAAAATTTATTTTTTTCTGTGCATTTTTTGTAAAACATTTTTTCACATTTCGCCTCAAAGGACTCAACTGTTCTGTTAAGACAAAGAATGGAGCATGACATTGGCAAAAAAAAATATTTCAATATGTTGTTGGCAGAGGAAGTTATGACCGTTTGAATATCGGTAAAATATGACATTTTTCATATTTCGGCCTTACGCAACTAAAAGCACGTTCAACTTTCCTCGGTTATTTATACATTATTTTAAAGTGCTTACACTGGTCTTTCAAACGACACGATTTTTGCCGTGCCAACTGAAATGTACAAGCTGTTTTTGGACCTCAAAAACGCTAAAAAACGTCAAAAAAGCCATGGTTTGAGGGCCTTCACTGACCTTACGGCAACAACTTAGCACAAATTTAACATTCAGTTTGTAAAGTTTCAACCTTCTATATTCCATATACAAAAAGAAAATTGGAGTTAAACAGTTCCTGGTAAGAGCTTTGGCTCACAGCAATTTCCATGTCTTGAAAATCAGCTTAATTTTTGATGCCGCACCTTCAACTTTAGGGATCCATAAAAACTAAACAACTCAACTTTAGAGCAAAACATTCTGGATTTGGTCTTTCAATAAGATAATAAACATTTGGTAATTTTTTGGAAAAAATCTGAGAGGTCATGAATCACAGCCGTGACACTCTCTCAGATTCTTGCTCTTAAAAAGAATAAAATAAAATAATTTTGGAAAAAAATAGAACCGACTTCAGTTGGAAATTGCTCTAAAAAGTAAAAAAATAATTTTTTCTTTGAACACCATCGAAACTACTCTTAAACATAAGTTTTGAAGTCGGCGCTAAAAAGTTAGGTCAAATGATATTTAACCATATTTTGCCAACATTTTTCAGAGAAACCATTGAAATTGAAAGCAGAATATTTGTACCATTACACGAATGTGTGGTAAGGAATGAAATGTATGCGAATGCTTTTAAAGAACCTGGATTCATTAAAATGTATATAGTTGAATTATAGTTGCGTATGATTCTATACATGGTTTTTGCGCCGACTTCAAAACTTATGTTTAAAAGTAGTTTCGATGGTGTTCAAAGAAAAAAATTATTTTTTTACTTTTTAGAGCAATTTTCAACTGAAGTCAGATCTATTTTTTTCCAAAATTATTTTATCAAAGAAAAAGTTGCAGTATTCTGAAAATTACTTACAGTTAGAGGTTATTATATTTTCCTTTACTTTTCTGCATTAACCCATTAATGCCTCACATTTTTTTGCCAAAGATATTTTGTATACTGACAACAAACAGTGTTTCATGGACAGGAAAAATAATTAAAAAAATATTATGTAAAAAATATTTTTTTTTTATCAATCAAAGAAAAATCGTCCCTTAAAAGTTACGATAGACCCCAGAGGGTACATACTTTCTTTACTAAAAAATTTTTCTGCCCACGATGTAATATTTAAAAAGACATTTTAAAAGAAGAAATAAAATCAGCAATTAACATAAACTGGGAAGCTGGGAATAACTTTGAAAACTTAGCTTTTTTTCTTGAGATTGCGAACGATGTCGTTTTTGATAAAGATCATACTAAAACTGCTACAGAACACACTTTACAATGGTTATGTGCTGCAATCTGTTAATAACGAATCGAAACAATACCAAGGTACTAATTGAACACTATTATTTGGTTGAAATGTTCATTTTGGGGAATTTCAGACCCTTTTTCGGACCGTCCCTAAAAGGGACGCTAGGCATTAACGGGTTAAGGAATTTATTTATTCCTTATGAAAATGAGCTCTGACGGTTATAAGACTCCCTCACTTCTGCTAGAAATTAAAGGCTAGTCACTTCAAAAAGGGCTAATGCAGTAAATAAATATTTCATACTTTCATATGTTGGCGAAAATCAGAATAACGAAATTTTCTGTATTTCAAAACACACAACTTACATATCTGTTGACTTTCACTTGCAGTTCCTGAAAACTGTCATCGTGTAAGTCTTCTGCAATAAAAAAAAAAGTAAAATAAGTTCTGACAGAGGAAATGCCACTGAGATATACTCATGCACGAAAAATATTGAAACAAATACATATTTAGATTTTAATTATCTGCACCAAGAAAAGCTCGTACTTCTTGATGTAAAACTTTCTTACAGAAATAAACGATTCTAATGTTAGTATAAAAGAATGACAGGAAGTCAAAAGCTTGTACTTTTGAAACTTTTACACTTAGTTGAAATAATTGATACAAGAATTTAAAGAAAAACATTCGAAGGTGTTTTTTCAGTAAAAACGTGTGAGCTTTTGTACAGCGACAAATATCTAATCTGGAATCTAGTTCATTCCTCACATTTTGGAATGTCAAGGGCTAGTAATGTTGCCTAAATGGCCATTCCACGAAAAGGCTGACATTTATGCTCTGTACTTGAGATCTATATAATTTCAAAATGTGCAATCAGCAAAATTTTTTGACTGCGAAATCAAACGCTTATGTGTAGTTTATTGAAAAAAGAAACGTGTTTATTACATTGATAAATATTACTTTTGTAGCAAAATATAGCGCTGTCACGGGTAGGACAAAATGCCTGATTTTCTGGGTAATGACCCACTATTTGTTTTTTTTTTTTTTAAACTAAAACTTAAAAATGAATAGTAAAAAAGTACATATTAAATGAATTTTCCGCAACAGATTCGGATAATTATTGCTAAAATCGGAATTAGTCTACTTGTACATATGCATACAGCACTTTACTCCATAGTAGTAAATTTCCAAGAGTGGCTGCTTTACTTTTGAGTATTAACTAGAAGAAAATCCAAAAACCCACCATAAGGCGTCTCGGTGAGCTTTGAAAAACGTTTCACAGTATTTTATTAATTCCCTTGCTTCTCAAGGAAGTAATTAACAGTAGTAACTAACAGAAAAGCTTGCACCCACATTAAAGGCGTCAAAATTCGCCATGGGTGCTGTCTTCAAATGATGCCATGCTTTGAGAGTGAAATTGTGGTAGTTTGGGAGGGGGGAAAAGAGGGGGGGGGAGAAGTGTGACAACACTCATTTTTTTATTATAATGTTTATGAAAAATACCGTGACATATGACAAAGGGGGGATAGCAAAACGTTGAAAAAAAAAGTGTGACATCACTTATAAACATCCCCATAGGGAAGATTACGCATTAACTTACCAATTAGACGAAGCAAGCGTACTGATCGCAATGAGTCATCTTCTTCCTCGGATGTCCTAAAAGGATGTAAAAGCATACGTTACACTTTTGCTACATTTTTTACACGAAAAATTTTATATTTAAATAAAATTAGATACTGCTAAGACACAAATTTGTGATGTTCTTTCAAAGATTGTTCGAAAAAAAAGAGCTTGCATAAATCTGACCAATCCTTAAAAAGATATTGAAAGGCACAAACAGATACACTAACAGAAACAACAGCCACACATTCCCATCAGAAAAACCTACTTTAATTTTTTCAGTATTCCTTTCATTTTTGTTTCCTTATCTATTTGGGGGGGGGGGGCACACCAAGCTTTTTTTTCTTGCTTTTTTCTCTTTACTATTCTAACTACCGTCAGAATTCCCACAACGATAAAATAATTGCTAAATTATAAAGGCAAAAACAGGCAGAATATATTGATATCAGACAATTTTAAGCAAAACAGAATAAACAGTTGAAAGGAAAAAACACATGCCACAGAAAATATTAAGGTTTACATATTTTACGTAAAATAAGTTTCAAGAAAATATATTTGTGCCGTGCATAAACAATGTTGCAAACTAATTAGAAATTTAACGATGATTTTTAACGAGTTTACTTGTTTCTCAGTAATCAACGGTGTTTCTTTAATTTCTACTTTCATGTGTTACCAATTTCTTTATTCCTTTTGTAAAATTCATGCTGTCAGCAGACTCTTCTTTCACTCTTGAACGCAACTAGCACAAAACCGTTGCGAATTGGACTTGCATCACTGCTCTGCTACCCGAACAATGATTTACTTGACATTCAGTTGAATTAAGAGTTATGACACAGAATATCTACCTTATGACACATTCTACCTTTTAGAATTTTAGAAGACGGATAAGATTGGTTCGCCAAATTAGGCGACGTAGACCAATAAGATCAACCCCTTAAGAGAGTTTGCTAGATCGTGATTTTATTGTCATCAGAAAGCCTGATGACTAAGCGTTATCAACAAGTATTTTGTAATTAACAGGAAAATGTAGCAAGCAGCTATTAAAAAAGTGTCTGGCTTAAATGGCCTGATCTCATTTTACAGAAACTTTATTTCATAATGGTTCAAAAAGAAATTGTTAATTGTTCTAAAAAGCCTAATTATTTTACTGACGAATTCATAAAGAAAAATGTCGCTGTGTACCGCCATTTTTTTCCGCAATACGGTAACCCAAAAAAGTAGACTGTGGCCCAATAAGACCACGATTGGTATTATTAGTGCTCTAGTGCTGTTATCAAGAAACCGGAGGGTCCTGTGCTGCATATATGATGCGCATAAGTGCACCAACTGTGCACAAGCGTGACCAAAAGACAGAAAACAACAACTTATTAGTGCCTCGACAGTGACAATTGACCTTTCTCATTTTTATTGAAATAAACCTAGTCTTTTTGGTAATATTTCTGAGTTGATCAAGTATAGTTTGATATGCTTTTTTATTGGCAATAAAGAATTTTTAATTTTTTTGTCTGACAGTACTTTTTAGCCTTTTTCGGAGTTGGCCTCACTGGGGACCCGTGATCGTAATAAGGCTAATTCGCTGTTTTTTGTTAAGTTGCCGAAAAAATTGTTTAAAAAATTTTCACATGGAATGTTTTTTATTCTTAGTTTTATTAAAGCCATTTGATGAATGTACGAAAATTGAAGCTAATTGACTCATAAATGAGCGATACATTAGATTAGACCAATTGTCACACTTATCTCATACCGTTAATTTAATTCGGGTGGGGGAAGTAAGTGACTTATACCTTTATTACTCTCCCGGTCTCATACATTATAAAATGTTCAATCCATATGCTGAAAAAGCATACAGTAGAATATCACCTTATTTCAGAGAAAATAGGAGAAAATGAAAGAATTTACGTAGAACAAATGAAGCAGCTGAAGCCCAGAAGAAAAATTCATATTCTTAAAGCATGCTCAAGTAATTAAATTTCCTAGAAGCTAATGTGAATGTTTAAGCAAAAACAAGAGTACAATTTTTTCGGCCAAAAATTTTCCCTCGAGATACGATGTTTTACGAATAAAGTACTTCATAATTAAATAAACAGAGCGTAAGTCATGTTTCAAAGAATTTCATCAGAAGAATGCACAAAGAATGAAATTTCAAAACATTTATGAATCTTAAATTCCTAAGCATGAGAGATATCGAATAAGAACTATGGCTAAGGAAAGTTTGTTGTTAAACAAATGGTACTTAAAAATGTGAAAATACCAATGCGTTTTTCTCAAACTTTTCAAACTCTTAACTAGAGAAAAAAACGGTGGGAAAAAAACCAAAAATTTTGAGAAGAAAATATTGCTTTTTTTATATGTATATATATTTTTTCACGGAGGGGTTTATTGCCATTTTTTGCACGAAAAATGTTTTGCTTTAAATAGCGTCTCCTAATTGAATCAGTTTTTGTAGAAAACGGCGTAAGTCAGCTTAAGAGCAGTGTAGACTTACGCCCTTTCAACAAAAAGAGATTCAATGGCGCAAAAGAATTGAATTGCGTAATATTAAAAAAAGTTCAAATTGGTTGGTAATTTCATTTTTTTTTATTTCAGTAAAGCAAAAATTTCGGTGCAGTATACAAGGAAATAATTTTTTCTCTAACTGCTGAAATGTTTTGCCTGTTCGAACTTTCCCTCAATTCCAGTTGCAATATGAATAAATGATAGATGTTAAGGATTTTAAGCGTTACAGTTACGCTATAATTTCTTTTCTTTTCCTTTTGTTTTCCCGAGGGTACTTAAAGCACTGAAATTGTCTTGCTTTTTTGATAGAAGACAGAATTCCACATAGGTAAAATATATTATTTAATTCTATATTCAAGCAATAGAGAAGAAAAGAAAAAACGATATGTTTCCAACTTCGCAATGAAATTAGTTCATGCAATTACACTCAAATTTAAGACACATAATGACGTTCCCTTGAGCTGCTTGAAACAGCTTGAATATGCAAAAGCATGTTTCAGTTCAATTTATTTTAAACAAATATTTAAATTGTGATTAATTTCTTACATTAAACTATTTCGTTAAATGCTCTCACTTAAAAATAATTACAAATATTAGTCAATTTCATACTGACAACTATAACTGACTAAAGATGAATTATAAATATCAAAACCCACAAAGTCAATTCAATTACGGAAAATGTATGCCATAAGTACGAAACAAAATTTCCCTCCTTACTGTAAATGATAATTATAATTGAATCTTTTTTCACAAATGATGAAATAAAGCTCTTTTGCGTTTACCTTTCCTGAAAATTGAATTTACATTCTTAGCGTTGTTTACATTAGTTAAGTGAAGGCACATAGTTAAGGAAAATTTAAACACATTAATAAATGCAAATGTGCCAATACACATTTGTGCAATAAAATGAAAAAAAACTCAAAGTGTTTACTTTAACCTGGTTAAGTTGAGTTGTGCCTTCTACCTTTAAATTTTAAATATATTCGTTTAGAATACGTAATGTCGGCGAGGCAATAGTAGAATTTTAATTATTTACGTTGCGGAGAAGGAAGTTTTATTTTCCTGTTTGCCTAGATGAAAAGCAAATTTTTTCCTGGCTTAAGAGATTCTTTATTTACTTCGAGGCAAATTGCTTAGAGAAATTTCTCGTTCGAAGTCCAATTACTATAATTTAAGAAGCATAAAAGCTCCAAGGTTTAAAAGCAATTTAAAAGGTATGTTTGATTCATTATTTATTTTTGTTTTCTTCACTGAATTTTCCAGTTTAAAGGAACTATATTATACATATGCGTTATCAGTAATATTTAAGAAAATTAGCTAGAGATGCAAGGATTTCTATTTGTTGAAAAATCCAACAATATTTAGCACGAATTTACAAGACTGTTTCGATGTTGCTACGGGATGTTTCCTTCATTGCTAGGAAATGGGAAGAGGGAAGAAAAAAAAACAGTGAAACGACTGTGCATAAATGTATAAAAACTATCTGCAAAAGCTAATAAGAACAGAACCTGCATGAATAATACAAAAATAGCATATACAGTGTACCCAATCAAGTCCCTTGTGACCTACAGCTATAGCTATATTAAAAGAAGTGGTGTCTAGGTATAGTTAAGTCGCTGACCGGCTACTAAATAAAACCATTTACAGGGCCATCTGGTGGAAAATTTCAAGTTAGAATTCTTATCTTGAACACGGAACGAGATAGAGCAAGAAAAGTGGTACACAAAAACCAAGTTGTAGAGCATTGCCAATTCAGCACGAGAAACCACCTAAATGCAAAAAAAGGGCGTTAAAATGCGTACTTGACTTTTCATGATTTTCTGCACTGTTACGTCATAAAACATGAAAGAGAGGAAAAATGAAAAATTCCAGCAAAAAAGGGCAATGTCAAGCAGAGTTTTGTTTTGTTTTCATTATTTGTGCGTGTGAGGTTTTTCTTTTTATTTTTCTCTTCTCCCTCTTCCTCAGATTGTTTTTTATGTCACAATGTAAGAAATTGTGAACAAACGACTGCGCGTTTAGACCGTTCTAATATTTGCATTAATGCCCACAAGGTACCTTTACGAGCTAAATAGACGTTCTTTTTTGTTATAGTATCGAATGTCTCAGGGTGCTATCAAGCTATAAATTAGAGCCACCTACACATCCGTCAGCTCAAGAAAATAATTGAAGCTAAGAAAAATGGATAACTAATGTTCTGTCTTGTCTCACTCAGATCTTTTTGTCACACTAATACCATCATCTCTCTCGTTATCGTGTGAATACTGTCTATTGCAGTGGTTTGACTACAATAAAGAAATGAGCTCATTTGACGCTATCCTGTTAACAACTCGCTTTTGTTACCTTCTCTTTTAGGCTTTGAAAAGGATTCCTCATTAGTCTATGTCGATGACTTCTTTAGCAGTTACCTTTTGTATCGCTTTATGTGCTTTTTGTATTTTTCTCTTATAATTGCGATTTTCCGTAAACTCATAGTTTCCAATATAGAAGATGTCCGGTCATATATATTTGACATGTCCGTATAACTATAATACTATTTCTCAGAAAATGAATCGATTACATTGGTTCAAAAGAGGGCCAATGAGATGAAAAACGTTCAATGAAATTTATGTTAGAAAATCAAACTGCTCATTTAGGTTTTTTTTTTCCTCTCTTTTTTTTTTTTTTTTTGATGAGATACTTTCAATTATTTACTTTCAATTTATTTACCTTCAATCATAAAATACAGAAGCTTTTACACTTATTTATAGTATCACGAAACTAAATAGTAACGTCATACTTACTAACTCATTTATACGAACAAATATGCGTGAAGAGTTTTAAACGTATTCCCGAGTTATATGATGTTGAGAGATGAAGAGAAATTGTTACGTTTCTCTAATGAGAGATCCTTGATGCTTCGTGTGCTGTCACCTTATTCATACAGAGGCTGTTGGACGGTAGGAAGTTGAAATAATGAAGCTGTTGCCAACAGATTAGGAATGTCCACGAATTTGTCTGAATTTACTCTTCAAAGTGAAAGGTTTGTGCTGAGTTTTGAGCTGAAGAACTTTTACTACTTCAATTTTTGTGTAGAAGAAATAATGTTTTGCTTTTCAGGAAGTTTTTCTGTTGATTTATGGGGGAAACTTTTAGCTTTCCGTTACAAAATTTGCTTCTGTACCCCAAAGTATAAAATCTGCATTATAAAACATAGAAACCTTTGAACGATCACAAATCGCTGCTTGAAATGAACAGTGGCATATCTGCAAAAATCGATTTTTTTATTGCATCAAAAAATTCATTTTTTTTTTTTACTCTTTCTTGTGGTAATATCGGAATATCTCTAGTTTCAAAATATCGCACAGCAATTGCTAGTGTCTATGTCTCTGTAAGTTGATTCGGCATAAGTACCATTTTACTTCAAAATGCCGTTTTACTGCAAAAACGTTGAAACGTTCTCCTGAAAAATAGTGTTTTGCAAATATGCCACTGTTTATTTCAAGCAGCGAAATGATGATTTTAAAAAATCATTTTATCGTGTGTATTTCCCCAAAAAAACCAAGACAACCTTTTTTTTTTCTAGAATTATATTATGATCAATTGGTAACGATTTTAAATTTCCGTTATTCTCAAAAATTTATTTTTGTGGCATAAAAGAGTTTCATATTAAATTTAGTATGCTCTATCTGATGCCATTTTACTTGAACTCTGAAGAGTATATCTACGATGTATTGGATTTTTCCCCCAGTAACTTCGTTTGTGTAATAGATATTGCATATACAATAGCACTAAACAGCAACAGATATCTCAATTTCGAGTATATAACCATTTTCTTCAACATGCAGTTTTTAATAGTTGAATTTCTGAATCATATCGGTTGCTATAGAATTGAATAGCATGTAACTGAGTACTTAGTTTCTAGAAACTGACTATCATTTCAGTAACAATTGAAAAGATTTGGGCTGTGTTAGAAATTAGCTGTCATTAGTCACTGTCATCAGTCGCCAAGATCAAAAATTTTGATTTGACGCGTAGATTTGCAAGCCTAGGTGACAAATTTGATGCTTAATGTTTCAGTTTTCTCATTGAAGTCTTTCTTTCCCGAGTTATTGTGGTTAAGACCCGTGCTTGGCCAGAAGGATAAATTTGTACTCTGCGAAAAATAAACTGTTGTTTTTACAAAATAATACTGAAAACGAAGGTTTTAGTTTAAAACTGTAACTTGCACGGTAATAAACTGTATAATTCAAATTTTACAGTTTATTACTGTAAAATGAACAGTTTTACAGTTTATTACTGTAGCAGTTTTACAGCTTATTACTATAAAATTTGTAGTTTTACAGTTCATTACTGTAAAATTAGCTGTATTGTACTGTAAAAACAGCAGTATAATACTGGCAACAGAGGTTAAAGTTTAAAACTGTTAAGTGCACAGCTATAAACCGTAAAATTAAAACTGTTCATTCATTCATTCATTCATCTTTTACCATAGAGCCAAGTCTTTAAAAGTATCCAACTGACTTTAACTTACATCGGTAAAGTACGCTTATTAAAATTAGCTTTTATTCAGAATTCTATAGTATTTAATGAACTGTTCTTGTTTACTATAACTCTAAAGCAATTCCATTCATTTCAAAGAAATAATTAGTATTTAGTTTTCAAGCATTATTGTTTGCTTGCTAGCCAAAAAGCGACATTGTAAATAGCTGTACATTAAAAAATTTACTTAATGTAAAGTTGTTCTCTGTTTCAGTTTCTGAAATTTAAGACCAAAATGAGCGGACATGTATTGAAACTCTAAGGTTAACAATCCTGATTTACATAGCTCTTTTCTTAAATTAATTTTCTATCTGTACAAGTAATTAATTAATGCTTTCGTGAAAAAAAAAAAAAACTTTGCGAGGATTTTCTACTTTCAGCAGTAAAATATCTCAAAATTCCGCAAAACAGATATCCATGAAATCCCCTTCTTCTTATCAAAAATGATGCAATTTATTAAAAAAAAAACGTATGATCTCTCCTATCTGAAGAAAGAGCAAACAGAATCTTAGTAAAATGATCCAGTTGCGGTAAGTAATAAATAGACCATTTCGCTTCATTGATCATTTTATTGGCTCAGAAAGAAACCTGAGCTCTCCGAATCCCTCCTTAAGGCGAGGGGGATGCTATTACTTGTGAATCATTGAGGCGATCACTTCACGATCTTTGAGACGCTGCTAAGAGCGAGGATTCGTTTTGCGCGTGAGAAAGAAATAAATGCTTCCCTGATAAAGATTAATGCTAATAAAAAGAAATACAAAAGACAACCGATGCGGGAGAAAAGATTTGACCCATATATCACTGGTATCTGCTTAAGGTGGTTCTGCATTGACGGCAGCATTTTTCTCTGGGCATTTCAGCAAAGATTCAAATTCAATTATTAGTAGGAATGTGCTATGGAATGTGCGTATCATGCATGAAAATTAATTCAACTTAAATTAACTTGACTAATAATTAATTTAAGTATCGTTTAACCCTTTATATCCCAAATTAAGTTAACAATTAATTATTATTATTGTTTTATTTATTTATTTATTTATTTATTTATTTATTGGTTTTTTTAGTTGAAAATACATCAAAAAACATTTTTAGCGAGTATAAACATTTTGATAATTTTGAGGGTCTAAGGCCCCCCACGCCTAAGGGTCCCTAAACAAACTATTTCCGATAGCAGGTACCATCTGTCGGCCTCTCAGCAAAGTACAAGAAGCAAAGTACTGAACAGCTTCAGCATGATTCCAGCCATTTAGGATTCATAATACTAAATTAATATAAGCGGGACTTCTGAGTCCCTTCGGGGCATAAAGGGTTAAACCTTTAAACTAAGGGAAAATAGTTCATTTTATGCTGGTTTTATGGTACGACTACTTCTCGCTCATAATTTGATTCAAAATAATAATGATAATAATAATAATTTTGCTTCATTTACTATTTAGAGCCAAAACAACAAAATTAGTCAAAAAATATTTAATTGTAAAAAGGGGAGAAAAATCTGATGTGGACCTCACACTACTTTCTTTACGTCTATTAAATAATCGATGCTGTTTAATGACAAACGAAAACAAGGATCTGTATTCGTTCCTATTCACGCCTTAGAAGCAATACTTATTAAGTTAATAACTTGAAAGACATTTTCTTGCACCTACAAAAATAAGCTAAAGTTCAATGATGAAAATGTAAACAAAGGCAAAGTTTCTTTGTGAGTAGCCTGAGGTCTGAGCTTAGAGCAATAAATCTAAATTGAACATGCGAAAGAAACATGAATACATTATAATAGTGCCTTAGTGTGCGCAGAAAAATATTTAATAGAATTACACTTCTAGTTTGTGGCTAACACATACACATGCAGAAACAATTTTTACACAGATTAATTTTCAAACATTAATGCTGATTGTAGAGGAATAGCGGAAAATATCGCCAATATTACCAAATTTACACATAATTTGAAATTTCCTTTTCGTATCCAAATTATAGATATATCGCCAAGTTGGAAACAAAACTTTGAGATCAAAAGCTTAGCGTATATCTCTGTTGCTAATTGATGACAAGACTTCAGTCTGTATTGAAATTAACGGATGAAAAAAAAAAGAAGTGTAAAAATTCTATTTTTATGCTTAAGCATCCGAATGCAACCAAAAGATGCACAACTAGATCCCATATAGAACCTATGTATGAAATTCACACCTTCTACGGCATATAGTTTTTGAGTTAATGCGAGATATATACGCGCATACTGCCGTCACGAGAAAACTCGTGCACATTATGGAAATTTAGGCTGTCCATACATTCGTAGGTATATACGCACACGTACGCGGCAAAAAAAAACTGCTCAATAGTAAATCCAGGGGGAGTAAAATGAATGTTTAAGTCCAATTTGGAAAAAAAATTCGCAATCACAATATTACATTTCATATCTAAAAGAAAGCAAAGAAAAAGGAGTATAGGAAAGAAACAAGAATGAACTAATTTTAAAATACGAAAATATAAAATAACGGAACAAATATCCACATATAAAAATTACATTTTATGTTACAAACCTTTTGCTAAAAATTAGCAGTTTGAAAATAAAATATCAGAATTTTAAAAATAAAATTTGGTGTTTTAAATTATTAAAAGTTCTTTTTCGCCCACGAAATATTTTGATTACATTGTCATTACCAATTGAGCAAAAATTGTTTTGTTTTTTAGCCGACTTTCCAGTTAAAAATAAAAGAAAGACGAAAAAAGTATGAAAAGTGGCTTAATGCATCTAAAAAATATCGCCAAGTCAAAAAAATATCGCCAAGTTAAAAAATATCGCTAAGTCCGAAAAAAAAGCCAAAAAGAAATAAAAAAGTAAAATGAATATCGAAAAATGAAAAATTTGAAAGTAGGGTATTGAGATGAGGAATTTGTGTGTCGGTCGGTCGGTCTGTCTGTCCCCCCCCCTCCCAGCCCTAATAACTTTTGAATGAACATTCCGATTTTGACAAACTTTTTTTTGTTGGAAAGATCTCGGCGAGTACAGCTCATTCCCATATTTGATTTTTCGATTTGAACAATTTTTGGTTCAACTTTGAACCGTTCAAACAACCTGTCCCGCGATGTAACTTTGAGTGAACAGTCCGATTTGAACAACTTTTTTTTGTTCGAAAGATCTTATCAAGGATACTTCATTCCCGTATTTACATTTCCGATTTGAACAGTTTTTTGTTCAACATTGAACCGCTCAAGCAAGCTGTCACCCCTAATAACTTTTGAGTGAACAGTCCGATTTAAATAAACTTTTTTTTTGTTCGAAGGATCTCAGCAAGGATACTTCATTACCGTATTTAAATTTTCAATTTGAACATTTTTTCGTTCAACATTGAACCGTTCAAGCAACCTTTCCCCACCTAATAACTTTTGAGTGAACCGTCCGAATGGAATAAACTTTTTTTTGTTTGAAAGATCTCGGAGAGGCTCATTCCCATACTTCGCTTTTTGATTTGAACCATTTTTCGTTCAATATTGAACCGTTCAGAAAAAAAATTTAACATTAGCGCCTACGGGGAATTTAAGTTGAATGTTGATCCTGAACTTAAAGTCGGATTTCCTTCAAACTAACTTTGTAAGAAAATGGTTTTGATAAATAATGTTTGTAAAGTACTTTTCTGAATAATCTTCTGTGAGGACTCTGATTCCGACTCCGACTCCGCAAACATGGCGGAAATGCAGGCTCAGAAAAAAAATGACTGACTGTGCAGACGATTTTTTGTTTATTTATTCATTTGTTTTATTTTATTTATTTTATTTTTTTTTTTTTGGCAGACGATTTTTTTTGTAACAAAAATTTTTCATTCACGAGGGCATTTTATTCTTTATTTATATTTAACAACTGGCAACGGATTAAAAGTGAAATTCGAGACATTTTATTAACGGACGAGTTTTCTTTTTCTTTTTTTTCTTTGTTTGATAAAATGTGTTTTGATGCTCTTTGTACTTTTATTTATTTATTTATTTTTTTTGAAAACGATTGAGGATTTTTTCTACGGAAGAACTGTAACAGTTACATTCTTTAAAAGGTGCGACAAAACTTTATTTATTCGTTTATTTACTTTTTACGTGTCTATTTCATCTGATGAGAGGGGTATATTTTGCTTTTAGAAATCAACTTTAAGTGTTAAAAAGGTATGTTTGATATAATTTTCAGTCTCAGATAATCAAGAGAATAATGATCAGATGCTAGAATGCCGATGTCGATGTACGGGAAAGTAGGCTCGTTTAGTTCTTGACAGAACTTCTTGTTTCTTAAACAAATGTTCAGAACTGTTATTTTTATTCCGCCAAATAAAAATTCAATATGACAATTTACAAATAATAATAATAATAATAATAATAATAATAATAATAATAATAATAATAATAATAATAAATGAGATGGGCATGGAAAATACCAAGAGGGCTATAACAGCTATTGTCATCTGCTCCCAATTATTTGTGCACATGAATTTTATCAATTTTACTCAATACATGTAGTTAAACGCCTGAAAGTAGCAAAATATCTTTTTTCAGGCTTAGTTCTTTCCACAGCTGCTGCAAAAAAATCTGCTTTATACAATACGTAATTGCCCTACATCCAATGAAAGCGTCATAATAAAACAGGGTTTTGGAGAGAAAAGTCTCTGTACAGTTTGTTCTACTGTCGGGATATTACTTGTACCGTGAAAACTATTTTACAAGATCTTTCGGAAGAGTGTTTTACGTTCGCTAAGCAAGCGTGTTTGGGTATTGATCGCTTTGTTTAGATATGAATTATGTGACTTCTTACTGTGATTTATAGTATTAATCACTGGTCTTAAGAGGATCAATGTGTTGATGACGGATGTTTTTCGTCTTACATCTCGAAACATCTCCTCAAAAATTGTTCCTGGCGTTAATGCACAAACACGACATGGAATGCTATACATACACTGGCGGAAAAAAAATCCCAACACCAAGAAAGACTTGTGTTAGATAAACGAAATTTGGTATGCGTGTTTATACAACTGAAAGATGACATCGATTGAAATTTCGTTTTCTGCGCATAAGTGTGGCGCAGCTGGCGTCACTCAGAGCATGCAAATAAGTCTTGTTTTAAAAGCGTGTTGTGAAGCTCGTGTGTATTATTTTTCTGTGAAATTTGATGAATTGCGTTCATGTTAGCCAGGAATACCTTTAAGAAGACGAAGAAGCCATTATCAACAGCTCACCGAGTTTGAACGAGGTCGTACAATTTGGCTACGAGAAGGTGGATTTTCATTTTGCGATATTGCAGAAAGACTTGGTGGGAATGTTTCCATCGTGCATGATTATTGGAAGCTATGGTCAAGGGATGGTACTACCTCAAGAAGATCGAGTTCTGAGCTGCCACGTGGCACGACTGAGAAGGAAGACCGCCGAATCTTGGGTACGGTTGTGGCGCGTCGTACTGCATCTGCGGCTGACATTCGAGCTGCAGTTGGTACCATCGTGACCCAAGGAACGGTAAGAAAATGTTTACTTCAAGGACAGCTCCGAGCCAGGCACCCTGTAGCCGGTATTCCATTGACTGCAAACCATTGCCTTTTCCGACGGCAGTGGTGCCACGACAGAGCTCAGTGGAGGTCGGAGTGGAGATCTGTTGTAATTTTTGATGAAAACAGATTCTGAATTAGTGCCAGTGGTGGCTGTATATTGGTCAGAAGGAGGCCAGGGGACCGCCTGCATCCAAGCGGTTTACGGCCTAGACACACGGGACTCACACCTGGAGTTATAGTCTCTGGAGCAATTTCCTACGACAGCAGGGGCATTCTTGTGGTTATCCCAAACTCACTGACTGAAAATTTGTCGTCAGTTTGTTAATTTAACCATTAGTACAGCCCTTCATGAGTAGCATTCAAGGGGGCGTTTTCAAACCGGATAACGCTCGCCCTCACATCGCTGCTGCAACGCAATGTGCTCTACAGAGTGCTGACATGTTACCATGACCTGCAACATCACCAGGTCTGTCTCCAATTGATAACGTATGGGATATCATGGGATGGCACCTCGAGCATCATCCACAGTCAGCAATGACGGTCCTAGTATTGACACAGCAAGTGCAACAAGCATGGAACTCCATACCACAAAGTAACATTCGGCACCTGTATGACATAATGCATGCACGCTTGCAGGCTTGCCTTCAAAATTCTGGAGGTTACACCCTCTATTAAATTAACATAATTTTACATTTGCACAGCATTTTATTGAGCTTAAATTAGCCAGTGATCTTGTACATTTAATCAATTAAACATGTTAACTAGACAATTGCATTACCCAAATTTCATTACTATACGGCAATTTTTTCTTGATGTTGGGATTTTTTTTTCCGCCATTGTATATCTAAAAAATATGGATTTCGTACAGCACTAATCGCATGGGCTATTATTTTTAAATACTTTATAACTGAAGAGTTTATTATATGAATAGTTTTGTAACAAATCTGGGAATTTGAAAGAAATCAGTATTTAAGTATTTAGGACTTTTATGTATACATAAATTTTGCGTTAATGAAAGGCACCTGTTATTAGTCTTGGTCATTTCTTATTTTAACATCACTCTTATGCTCGAAGTCTTTTGAGCATCTTTAAAATTTAGACAAATGTTGTATCG
This sequence comes from Uloborus plumipes, assembly GCA_038373865.1. NCBI lineage: Eukaryota > Metazoa > Arthropoda > Arachnida > Araneae > Uloboridae > Uloborus > Uloborus plumipes. The sequence goes on from JAXGGA010001276.1 coordinate 54,715, forward strand.
AAGAATTCCAAACACCTTAGTTTGAAAAATGAGAGAAAATTTCTTTCTATGAAGGAGACAATAAGGCTTAGTTATTTAAAAGTATAAACGTAACTCTATACTTTAATACACTTAACATATTTGTTCACTAATCCATACAATTCAATTTACTGTAAAAGTAACATCATAATACATAAGTAGTAGAAAAGTATTGACACAGAATCTATATTCTCTTGCAAACACATATTTGCCAATATACGAGGGGTTTTTTTTTTTTTTTTTTTTTTTCAACCTCCGTTAGGCTATAAAAAATAAACGGATTCAAATAAAAAAAAAAATTATCATCAAAAGTAAGGAACAATGCTCTACAATTCTCTACATAATCACCTTGACGATTGAAGCATTTATTATATCTGTGAACAAGCTTTATAATAGCCTTCTCGTAGAATGTTGCCGTGAATGATTGGAAGTGAGTTGTGGCCATGTCTTTGGGTTCCACGCCACTTTGGAATCCCGATGCCTTTCCAGACCCCAAGCAGGGGTCTCCAAGTCTGTTTCAGTTCAGGGAACACATGTAAGTCACTAGGTGCTCGGTCGGAACTTAATGGTGGATGTTCAAAAATGTCCCATTGAATGCATGAAATTGCTGGAGGAACTTTTGGGTGGTTACACGAGCGCTATGATGACGGGCATTGCCATGCCCCTTGCTTAGGGGCATGGCAATGACCGTCAACATTGCTTGGGGAGAACCCTGCTTGGGGTCTGGAAAGGCATCGGGCTTCTAAAGTGGCGTGGAATCCAAAGACACCGTCACAACTCACTTCCAATCATTGGAGGCAATATTCTACGAGGAGGTTATTATAAAGCTAGTTCACAGATGTAATAAATGCGTCAATCGTCTAGGTGATTATGTAGATAATTGTAGAGCATTGTACCTTACTTTGATAATAAAATATTTTTTTATTTGAATCCGTTTATTTTTTATAACCTAACGGAGGTTGAAAAAAAAAACAACCCTCGTAGAAGAATGCAATGCAGCAGTTTAGAAAATCAATATAGTCCTTTGCGCATCATGGAAATTCAGGCCTAATTTGCAAACGCAAACATTTAAGAGCATGGACAGTTTATTTTACTCAAGTTCCATTTCCAGAGAGTTAATTACGAATACCAGGAGAGGCGAATTGCAATTATTTCAGAAATGGAACTTTTTCAACTCAAGGGAGCACATGATGAGTTCCCCAGCAAATGAAATGGTTCTCTTAGAATAAATATTTTATTTGAGACAAATATTTTCTTTTTTTTTCTTACGCTCGAAACGTAAATTGGACTGTTTATGGAGAGCCAGTTACGAATAATTGCATCCCGAGGGTACAATATAAAATATGGTATTTTTTCTTGAGCTGTTGTTTAATTTTTAGAAATTGCGCAGTTTTAGATTAAAATAAAAAAGACTTTTAGAGTTGAAGAGACTAGACAAAAGATATTTTTTTCATATAATCATGAAAATGTGGATTAAAATATAGTTTAGAATTACCAGTAAGAGAATATCTAGAGTCTGAAAATTACTCTTCTTAAACCTTTAAAAACCTATATACGAACCAACACTGAATTTACATATTCTATAGTCGGGGCAAACCAACCTGGCAATGCACGTTATGCCTAGACTAATAAGGATCCGAAAATTATAATGTGGTACTAGAATAGTTTTATATTAACCTGAGTATTTTATTCAGTTTTTTTTCTAACAATGTGTCCCAATACGTCTATGTTAACCAGATTCAAAAAATCTTCCAAACTCATTGGTCCACATAGCGATCTACTCGCTTGAATAGAAAAAAATAGCGAGGTTGAAAATGACGAACATTTTCAAAATGCAAGAAATATAGTTTTGCCAAATTCCATTTCGCAAAGTAAAAAAAAAGTTACCTTATCTCTTTTACAGACTCTTATTTCAAAATCCAATGTTTTCGTTTTCAGTTATCCCTGTGTCCAAAAAAAAAGGTAAGATACGATCAGAGGAATATTGAGAAACGTTTTCGTTTTCGAACAACTTAACCTATCGCTTGAAAATATTTTCAGAGCTCTGAATTTTTTAATATTTACTCGAGCTTCCTTTCCCTTGATCGAAGAACTTTTTCAGCGAGATCAGATTCGAAATTATTCTCGAATTTCACGTTTAATGTTACTTCAGCTGATGAATCTGTACGTAAGCCTTTATTTTTCAAAGAAAAAACTATAAAAATGTACTACATATCCTTCATACTTCATAAGAATATTTTTATTTAAATACTAGCTAATTACCCAGCGTTGCCCGGGTGCTTATTAATACAACATAGTGGCTCCTAATAGTGGTTCAAATAGTATTGAATACAAATAATTGTCATTAATTGTTTTTTACTTATTTCATGTTAAAATGAAATAGGTGAGCCTTAAATTGATAATTCATTGTTAATTGTAATCTTTGTTGGAAAATACTCATATTTAAATGTGTTAAATTTTATCAATTTGTTTGCTTAAAGGCTTATCTCTATTACTCTATATATTCAAAATGCAAAAATGAAGCGATTTATCCGACGTACAAAAGGGCGTGATAATTGGCTTTCGAGTCAAGGGCAGAAGCATTTCCAAAATGGCGGAGTTTTTGAGCTGTTCGCTTGCCGGAGTGGTAAAAGTGTACAGTGCATTGCAAAATGGGACTGTTAAAAATCAGCGACGTGGCAAATATGGTGCACCAGGAGCCATAGATGACAGAGGTGAATGACGGCTGCGGAGATGCGTTCGGGTTAATAGACGGACTACCGTTGAGCAACTGACCCCCCAGATGAACCAAGAGGCTACCAACATCGACTCCCATACAACTTTTAGCGAAAGTTGCTGATTCTAGGCTCCTGAAGCAGAAGCCTGGTTCATGCACCTATGCTGACTACGGTCCATCGACGACGAACCCTGGAATTTGCACGCCAGTACCGCAGCTGGACGTCCATTAAGTGGCGACAGGTAGCATTTACTGATGAATCACGTTTATGCTCCATCGGACAGACGGATGTTGGCTTAGAAGGCTTGAAACCTCTGGAAGCAAACACCTTGCAACCATTGCCGGAACAGTCCAAGCTGGAGGCAGGAGCATTATGGTCTGGGGAATGTTTTCCTAGGTTCTATGGGTTCACTCATCATTGTGGAAGGCACGATGGATCAATACAAGTACGCATTTGCCCTTGCGGACCATGTCCACCCCTATATGAATATTGTTTATCCTCAGGATGATGGCATCTACCAGCAGGACAATGCCAAGGGCTTTCTATTCATTCGCAAGAATGGGAAGAAAAGGAGTCTCATACGGTTAATTCATTGAGCAGTTGTATACCAGGTGTTTAGTACAAATTGGTCACCAATTTGATGGGGCGCTGAAAGAGCTCTGTTTTTTACCCAGAGTAGAAGTAGAGCTTCTCCCGGTCCGCTACCTCTGAAGCATTGATTTGGAATAGGACCTGGGAGGAATTTGTAACCAGGACATATTAAACGTGCCCCAGTCACCATTATTGGGCACGGTGGAACTTTGCTGGTTGCTAGCGAGATCATGACCTTCCAGTTCCGAGGTTTTTTTTTTTTTTTTTTTTCTTCTTTTCAAAGTCCTGTACTCTATAGCCGATTACTCCGTAGTTGAAACAAAGTTAAAATTCCGAATACATTTCCATCTATTTTCAGCCATAAAAGATGAAAACTCATATTTCATCGCAACAATTTAAAAGATGTACCAGAATACATGAAACAATCATCAAAAACTAAACTATCTGTGAAAAAATAAATGTGCGTAATTGTATTAAGAAATAATAAAAGTTACTGCTGAAAAATGATATTTAAATAAAGAGATTGCCCATCTATTTCAAAGAAGACAAAAAAAATTAAAAAACACTTTACAGGAATCCATTTAAGTGTATTTGGCAAAGAGCATTCTAACGCTAGATAAAGTTTTTAAGAGCAAGAATCTGAGAAACTCACGCCTAGCATTATGAGGTGATTCCTGACACCTCAGATTTTTTCCGAAAATTTACCAAATGTTTATTATCTTTTTTTTCCCCCAGAAGCCATCAGCTTCAACATACATGAGGACTGCGTGCTATTCGCTTTGCCTCCTGACATACACAGGACAGATCTATGGCACAGGGCGGATGAAATAACATCCATGGGCAAGGCGGGATTCGAACCCGCGACTACTTGCTTACGAGGAGAGTACTCTACTTCTAGGCCCACGTGGCCCCCTATTATCTTATTGAAAGACCAAATCCGGAATTTTATGTTCTAAAGTTGACTTGTTTAGTTTTTATAGATCCCTAAAGATGAAGGTGCGGCATCAAAAATTAAGCGGATTTTCAAGACATGGAAGTTGCTGCGAGCCAAAACTCACACCAGGAACTGTTGAACTCCAATTTTCTTTTTGTATATAGAATACAAAAGGTTCAAACTTTACAAAATGAATGTTGAATTTGAGGTAAGTTATTGCCGTAAGGTCACTTGCCAAGAAGAATCAAAATTTCAGAAGGGAAAACGGCGGAAGAAAAATAATCTTTTTAATTGATAGCTCCGCTAAATCCGCTTATAGCTCCGCTAAAATCTTACAATTATGTAAAATGGTCAGGATAAAGCTGGAAAAATTTTGAATTGATCGATACTTGGTTCGATGGTTAGTTAGCTGGTGTTTGAGAGAAGTTTCACTGAGGTACTTACATAGATACGCTCAGTTTTTAGTAATATAAGGTTGAAAAAAATTATTAGTGCTTCTTTTATTTAATTCCTCTATAGTATAATATGTTATCCTTATCGCCTTTTGAAGTACAAGTTAAGGCTGAATTGGTTGGTTTTCCCTATTCTTGAAAATTTGATGGATTATGATTAAACGTCTATCAGTTGTCACAAGATACGTTGAAATTTTTAATAATTACAAAGTCTCATTCCCAAAATTAATAGAATCACTTTTGCTAAAGTTAGGCACCAGGCGCAGTCAGTTAAAAAGTGCTTCATTTTCGGTGCATTTGCCATTTTGAAAATCAAACTTCATTAGAAAACGCAGCCATTTTAGAATCTCCTTCTGTCAGATATGGAAAACATCTACAATTTGCAAAAGGGCAATTTTTTTTTAAAAACAAAATGCATAAAGCAATTCACCCCAAAATATTTTATCAGAAACGTCTTCTTGTACTGCATCAAAGTTATCAAACGAACTGAATTCCGAAGCTTCTAGGTGAAATTCAGTATTGAATTCAGCAGAAGAATGCAATATCCGACATTCTTTATCTGATACCTTTCCTTCAAAAATTCTTGTTTCTTTCATTTAATTTACACAAAAGAGATGCCGTCGGACTTCGGGGAGACAGCGAAAAATGAAGAAGGAAAAATGCTTATCTCCTCATATTCCGCGAACTCTTCTGAAAGAGTTTTGTGCTCTGAAGAAATTTAAATACAAAAGGATATGTATCGGGACTATCTTAGGAATTTACGCTGGTAGTCTGACGAGCGTTATTGTTTCGATTTAATTTAAGATGTATGAGTAAAATGAAAAAGAAAACAAAAACGTAAATGAAACACAGTTAAGAAAATGTGTTTTGAAGTAGTTTGTGCTTTATTTCCTTCGTTTTTTTTTTTTTTTTTCATTTTGCTCGTGTATTTAACCCTTTACGTCCCGATGGGACTTAGAAGTCCCGCTCAGATTAATTTAGTGTTTTGAATCCTAAATAGCTGGAATCATGTTGATACTTGGAAAGTTCCACTCCTTGCACTTTGCTGAGAGTTCGATATATGGTACTTGCGATCAGAAACTGTTTTCTTAGGGGCCCTAAGGTGTAAGGGTAATTAGACCCAACTGATAGTCAAAAATATTTTATTCGTTATATACGCTGTTTGATGTATTTTCAAAAATAAATAAATAAATAAATAAAAATTTATTGCTAGATTAATTTGGGACATTAAGGGTTAAACAAAAAGCATTTCGATCATTTTTCATTCGCGATGTCTGTTGCTGAAGGCATACAAGGCATACAAAGAGATGTTAAACGACATAAAAATAATCCATTTTCACACTGAGAGTTTGCTTACTCATATCTAAGCTTTATTCGTAGAATTTTGAATTTTGGTTTTCCACCTTTTCATTCGAATATAAGGAACCACACTTCACTTCACTTCACAGTCCCCCGTATTCTGTTTTTTTTATTATCCAGACCAGGAGCCGAGAAACTCCTAGTCCATTACTCCCAGAGGTATTGATTCACTTTGAGAACTTAACGTCCAAGAATTTAACGTGCCCCAGCCACTATTAGTAAATGCAGTGAATCTTTGACTGGCTAGGATCGAGCCCGGGACCCCTCGGTTATGAGTCCGACGCCTTGCAGATAGGGCCACCAAGGCCCTAAGGAAACATACTGTATCATTATATGAAATAGTAACTCTCTAAACTCTCTATAAAAAGTTTTCTTGTATTTGAAAACAATGATTTGCACTTGTTACAGTACTGTTACGCCTGCAACATATACAAGTCTTTTTTTTTTTCAAATTCAATATTTTATCTTCAAAAAGTTGATACTTAAAATAATAATACAATAAGATATTATGGTTTAATAGTTCTTTGAATTCGAATATACAGTTGTCTCTTTTTGATCTAAACAGCTTTGATTCAATTAAGCGGCTGATTAATTAAAGCGGTTTATTGAATAAAAAACTGATTCAATCAACCGGCGTCCACTGTATAGTAATTAAGAGACACATTCTAAAACTCCTCGAAAAAAGCTAAAATATGTGCGTAAAAATGTTCCAATCGTGCAAATGAATTCTGCGAAAAGGAATTAGTATATTTTTTTAACAACCGTCATATCAAGAGTTTTTAAAAACACCGTGACACATGCATTTTAAATGGAAACGGTGGGCACCCTTGCTTCAAAAGTCCCACAACTTAAAAATTTTAATTTTTGAGTTATGACCGTCATTAGACGTAGTTTACACGTCTTTACCAATCTTCAAAAGAGCCAGAAGTTGCACTGAAAAATCAGCCGCCAAAGGGCAGTTATGGCGTTTTGTTGTTATAAAGATGCATAGGACCCCTTCCACTGAAATGCCACATCTTGAGTTGTCGTCCAGCCGTCGTAGAGTAACGTGCGTAACTAACGATCATAGTTTGAGATGTATCGGTCTTCATATTGACAAATTCAAAAATACTAAAATGTGGCGAGTCATCCCGGGAACAGTTTTTTTTTTTTTTTTTTGCAATTCCTGGAAAACGTAGTTTTTTGAGTTGTGGCACTTTTTTAGCAAGGGTGCGATATGGTCAATGATATTGAATTCCTCTTCTTCGGTGAGTAATATTGGAAAAAATGATTATGTGATAAAAGTTGAAAAACAATATAATACGTAAAATATATACATCTTTCTTTCAGTTTTTTTTTTTTTTTTTTTAGAATTCCACTTTTATTAACTGAAAGTCACGTACTGTGAAGTCCAAAATTTGTAATTTCCATTGCGCATTTGTACCTCAACACAGTGATTTATCTTAGCCATGTAATCAATATAATTATTCGTTTTGTATGAGCATGAGAAAATATCCTTTCGTTTAACACAGAATAATGCTGCCAGTGAAAACACAAGATAATATTACTAAACTAAAATAATAAACGAATGAGACAACAATGATAAATTGAACATCAGACGAATTCGGCGACTTGAGTCAATATGCCTCCTTCAAAGCGCATAAGAAATATTTAGCTGATCAATAAAATTGCGATTGTTTGGCAATATAAAAAGACGGGAGAGGAAGTTTTTGGTCATTTAATTAACGGAAATAGCTGGATAATTTTGGAACCGACCTCGGAAATTAGTTTGAGGACATCTTAGCCGAATAACGTGACAGCTAAAAATAGGATTATCCTAATAGAGGCAAGTGGTTTTAGCGTATGACGTCAAACATAAGTTAGGAAAATAGAAAGTTCGATTTTGAAGAAAGCGGGGCGAATATTTTAGGTAATCCAACAAAAAGCTTTGTGAAAAAAAAAGAGTTTGTCAATAGTTTATTTGTTAAACAATAGTTTATGCAAAAAAGTTCTTTTGATCTACCTATATAAAGCATGCAAGTAACTGTTAACAAATTACAGAACGAGCAATAATTTTAGAAAATAATTCATCATACAGTAAAATTTAATCAAAATAAAATTTAATAAGAGCAAATAAGGTCTTACTGTGCCCGCTATAACTATCATTCAAACGGCGTGTGCTAATTCAAGGTTAATTGAATCGTTTATTTCAGAAACCACTCAAGCGACAAACATTAAAAGTTCGAAAAAGTATTTATACCGTTAGTTATGAAAAACTCGATTAAGATTTCAATATTTTAAACTAAAATATATACATATTAAGATAGATGTATTTCAGAAAATATCGCTGTAATCACTATTCAATAGTTTAACGTGAAGAAATAAATACATTCTTAAAATTAGAACTTTTGTCATGTGGGTGGTTTCTGAAATAAACGATTCAATTAGGGTTGACCGATAAGTGAATGAACACCTCTTACTTTTTGTAGAAAAATACATTTTTGAAACATTTTGCTTAGTTGAATCAGCAGAAGTTGCTTCGTTCTACACATTTTCAGAAAGAAAATCCTCCATTTGCCCATTGGCAGGGTGTTCATTCATTGGGTTAGGGCACTTTTTTTCCTTTTAGCTCCCCCTAAAACCTGATGCAGAACCATCAAAGCTCTTCCACTTCATTTTATTTTTCAAATATTACATATCGCACCCTTGCTACAAAAGTGCCACAACTCAAAAAACTACGTTTTCCAGGAATTGCAAAAAACTGTTCCCGGGCTGACTCGGCACATTTTAGTATTTTTTAATTTGTCAATATGAAGACCGATACATCTCAAACTATGATCGTTAGTTACGCACGTTACTCTACTACGGCTGGACGACAACTCAAGATGTGGCATTACAGTGGAAGGGGTCCTACGCATCTTTATAACAACAAAACGCCATAACTGCCTTCCGGCGGCTGATTTTTCAATGCAACTTCTGGCTCTTTTGATGATTGGTAGAGACGTGTAAACTACGTCTAATGACGGTCAGAACTCAAAAATTACAATTTTTGAGTTGTGGCACTTTTGTAGCAAGGGTGTGATATATCATCTGAAGTGTTATTACTGTCATGTGGCAAATGCTACAATTTCCAACAACGCTATGAATTTTTAAAATTAAAAATTCCCTTAAGTGTTCATTCACTGGTCGGTCTACATTACAACGTAATTGCGAACATCACCTCTAACTTCTTTTTGAGTTTTTCAGCCCTGTTTGCTCTTTTCTGATAAACGTTATCCATCAGCTTTAGATCATATTTGAAATTTATATGTTTCAGTGTTTGATAACGTAAATACGTACGTTTTGAAAGGCTTTAATAATTAGAAATAACTCACATATGCCAATTATGCATTTTTCTACATCAGATTTGACAATGTCCAGGCCACTACGGGCCTACATCTGAAAACGAAGCAATTTTGCGGACAATTATCCACAAAAAAAAGAAAACTAAATGATACATTTAAATCTTTTTCTAATATCGCACCCTTGCTACAAAAATGCCAGTACTCAAAAATGTTAATTCTTGAGTTAGGACCGTCATTAGACGTAGTTTACACGTCTCTACCAATTTTCAAAAGAGCCAGAAGTTGCATTGAAAAATCAGCCGCCAAAGAGCAGTTTTGGTCTCTTATAAAATAGTAGTACAGTCGACGCTCGATATAACGACCATCTCCGTCCCACAGAAGACGGCCTTTACAGCGAGTGGTCGCTATAAGAGGTAGAACATAGAGTACATTGGGATACAGTTGGGGGTTTTCTCACCGGTCATTACATTAAGATGGTCTTTGTAACGAGTGATCGTTATAACGAGCGTCGACTGTATTAGCACATTATTGTTCTTTTAGAAAAGCACTGTCGTCGTCTGCAAATAATCAGCAAAATCGCCTTTTTACGAAATAACTGTAACATTCGCTTTTTTTTACACCAGCCAGCTTGCGCAGCGGCATAAATGAATTGCCTGCGACAGAAAAGTTATTTTAATATATACAGTGCGTCTCGAAATGATAGGTCCACCCTTATTTTTCAAAATTTCGACTCTTAATTGAGAATAAGAATCACTTTTTTTTATAGTGATTATATATCTATAATTGTTATAACTATGTTTGATGAAATTTCTTAAAAATAAATCCTTTCTTCTTATCTGATTCAAATTTTCATTTTCAGACCGTTTCAAAAAGATAGGCCCGCCTTCAGAAATTTTGCCCCAACTACGTTTATTTCTAAAAATTTGCATAAGCATCGTTACTTAGTCTTATTACGGGATTGTGCTTGCTTCTGTGGAGGTATTTAAACAGATTTGAACAGCACTTTGTAGTCTTAAAACAAAACTGGTTGTTGTTGCAGTCTTTCGCTGGTTGAGCAGGGGAAAATTGATGCATTTAAGCAGTCTGGAAAATCGAATAGAGAAATAGGTAAGCTTTTAAACAGATCGCAAAGTGTTGCAAACAATTTTTTTCTATTTAGAAATGCTTATAGCAGTAAAAAATCATCTGGCCGCCCATCAAAAGTGACACTCCGGCAACGAAGCACTGTCGTAAGGGACCTAAAATCTGGAAATAATGAGCATGTCCACTTTGGCTAATAACTAAACCCTTCAATATCAAAATCTACAGTCCACAGAGCGGTAAAGATGTTCGGAAATTTAGTTTACGGGAAAAGGAAAGGGGATCCGAAATTGACTAAGAAGCACAATGAAAAGAGATTGAAATTCGCACAGGAAGTGATGTCCTGGAAACAAGATAGGCATCGTGCGATATTCAGTGATAAAAAGGAATTCAACCTGGATGGTCCAGAAGGTTGGCATTATTACTGGCACGATCTGCGTAACGATAGACAGATATTCTCGAAGAGGCAAGCTGATAGTGGTTCCGTTATAGTGTGTGCCCGATTCAGAGGGACAGGAAAAACTGATATAGGATTTATAGACAATCGTTTGAATACTGCTGGCTATAACAAGATATTTGAACAATATTTTTCTTCCACAATCGGAACATATTGGGGGCCCATTCTTCATGTTCCAACCGGACAATGCTCCTTTGCACTCTGCAAAGTCTACTTTTGAATGGTTTCTGGATAATGTTCTACATATTATCGATTAGCCTCCTTGCAGGCCCGACCTGAATCCAGTAGAAAACATGTGGGTATACTCGCAAGAGCGGTGTATGCAGGCGGAAGACAATACAACCGTACTGCAGACTTAAAAAGGGCTACTTCCTCCAAATGGTCAAAAATTGGGACAAATTGTTAGCAACAACTTGTAGAAATCATGCCAAATAGGATTTATGAGCTTATTCAGGAAAAAAAATCAAAAATTTTTTTTATTAATTTAACATTTCTTTGATGCTTGGTTCAGTGGACCTATCTTTTTGAAACAGCTGTTTCATCTCATTTTAGTTTCCCTCATTATTCCTATTATTTGTAAATTATTTATGAGCTATTTTACATTGAATGAAGTAATGTAGTTTATAAAATAGTACTTTGTACACAATACAACCATTTTTACCAGCATAACTTTCATTTTTACTGGTGGACCTATCATTTCGAAACGCACTGTAGCTATGCGATTCTACCTATATAACAATTTTTATCCATCCAAACCTAGTTATTACATTTATCTTTTTATCTCTTTCTGTTTAATTAATTCAGTTTCACAAGTTCACAAAAATATCCACTACTTTTCGAAACAGGTTTGTTTAACTTATTTCCAAAAGCACGATTATTCCTCTTGTTCGACGTTTTAAAAGATAAAAAAGTTGTTGCAAATTTTGAACTGTTTTTTTTACTGGTGAAAACTAAATATTTTTATCTACATATGGCAAAACAAAGGATTGGCAATTAAGCTTTTTGAGTTTGGGAGTTTAATTAAAACACGGAATTTCAGAAAAATAGCATTTTAAACTTTATTTTCACAAAAATTTTCTATTTTTTCTAAAGCACTTTTAAGATTGTATTTTTTTATAATGGGATAAAAGGGGAAAAAATATTTCACTCAATAAGCAATAAATTTGGGGTCTGCTTTGTAAACTGGTAAAATTAATGCAAAGTGTGAATTATTTATTTATTTTCTTTTATTGGAGCAACCTAGAAGATTGGTAGTTAATCTCACACCCTCCAAACCAAATGTCTACTTCTTTTGTCTTAGTAGTCGTTAGATACCGGACACTAATCCTTTTAATTTTGTTGAATAATTCCCTTACAAATAATCATACAACTTTGGTTTCTAGGTTAAAATTCATTCAGATTTCAGCCCTTTTTTTTGACATAAAAATTTTTAAAATCAGCCAAGAACTTCAAAGACCTTGAAAAATTACCATCCTTCCAAACTTTGACACAAGAAAAACACAATTGGCAATTTCCATGACGATATGACCCCTTGTTTACGTTGAAATTAAGAACTGCTAAACAAAGTTTTATGTTCCATAAATATAAGGAACAAAGCAATAATAATGCTTTGAATTGAAAAGTACATTCACAAAATATATGTAAAAAAAGGCAGCTCAATATAATTGAAGCACAAACTGCAATTTCAAAACATTTTAAATATTTGCAGTTTAGCAAATTGAATCTGACGATTTTAATTTTACTGACTCCCCTCCCAGCCCCCCGACACACATACACCTTACTTTTTACTATTTTATTTTACTTTCTTTTTAATGGAATAATAAATTATCTTTGAATTTTACTTGTGAATATAAGAAGCATTCATAACGAATGAAAAATAATTAAATTACCATTATAATACGAATTTCTGCTTACTTTGATATTTTTTATGCTTTTCGATGTATAACTAACTCAAGTATTTTAATTTTTCTAGTCATTTGATTATTTATGCTGCTTCAAAGTTGAAGCATTTCATGCAAAAAAGTTTTCTCTTTCCTTCCTTCTCTCTCTCTCTCTCTTTTTTTCTTTTTTTTTTTTTTTTTTTTTTTTTTTTAATAACTTACTCTTCATTAATGAAATAACTAGACAAAAGGAAAAACATTTAATAAAATTCGAAATCAATTAAAGGTCTTAGATATATATTTCATTTTTAAGCAAAATTTTGCAGCAGCAGAAGGTTCAGTGATTTAACATTGCAAAATGTAAAGCGTATTTAAGTTAAAGATAATTATATTTTGAATAAATTTTTATTACATAAATTTCAACTGCAGGTTTTTATTTGCGTATTTCTTTAATTAAAAAAAAAGTTTAACAATGATTTCTATTAGTTGAGTAATAAACTTATTTCTTACAAAATAGCTCCTTTTTTTCCCTTTTAATCATACTGTATACCTTTTCCATTCACATAGACAGAAAGGACAGTTCTTTACAATATTTTAATATTTTCACTGCAATTCACTGCAATTACGTCTGCAATTACTTCATAATTTCAAACACGTTTAAGCAGAAAAGAATCCAACGCTTTCAACGCCGCCAGGCTTCATTTTACATAAAAAAAAAAAGCATTCTTAAACACTTAAAATGAATTATTATGAGAAATCTAAAGCTTTCCATACACATTTTGCAACTTCATTCACTTTCAAATACCTACTTCGTAACGTAATCTCTTTAACCACTTCCTATTTTCGAAGAACATTTAATAATTGTTTGGTTTTGGTAAAAATGAAAAGATGCAGGTGAAACATAAGAATGCAAACTTCTATGGCCTTTTTAAACAATCATATTGTTATGTGGATGAAGCTAGCGAAGACAACGTTAAAGTCCAATGAAGAGAATACTCGGTAGTCTCAACTCGAGATCGTTTTATTCAGAACCAGGAATGAAGGTTACAGCTACTTACATACAATTTAGATCAATTCTAGAACTTTCCAGACTCGAAAAGGTATCGAAATTAATAAAACATTCTAGAAAACACGGGAAACAATAGAAAGGAAATTATAATAAAACAAATTCATTTTATCCTTGCTGGGATTCGAACCCGAGTTGTCCGCATGGCAGGCGAGAAATCAACTTTTGAGCCACCATTATCTTGTAATGGGAAGTACAAATTCGCTACAATATCAATAAACATACTGCCGGGGCATACAGCTTAAGGGAGGATAAAAATACTGTTAAATTAAGATATTTTTAAGAAAATGGAATAATTGAGAGAAGAAACTTCAATCCTTGTCAAACTATCGTAGCTTTCGGCCTAATGAAAATAATGTTAATTCTACTATCCAAGAAACTATCCGTTAACGCTGAATTACCACTACTGATTTTTCGCGCATTTTTTCGCCTTGTACAATTTTATTAAACTAATACCCTTGATTGCTTTTCTTCAAGAATCCCCAAATCTTACTTGAAGTAAAAGATTTAATTAGTAGAAGTAACTGTACCGTAAATTATTCAACACATAGCTTCACCAACCCATAAGCTCAACCCAGAAAAAAATGGATTTTTTTTTTTCTGATAACCCGTAGGCTATTAGAGGAAAATTATATTAACAAAAAATGACTCTACTGTCGCGTAAATTTGTTTACACATTTCAGTGGGCTTTTTTATGCTTCACTCAAGCATTATTCATAAATTTAATCCAATAATGGCCGGTTATTCTTTGCTTTTTTTTTTTGCTCTCGTAACTAGACGGAGAGGCTTTTTAAAGCAATTTACTTTAGATTTTTAGCTTAGACCATTAATCAAATTAAGGACTTAGAAGCATTTTCCCCATATGAAGATTTTTAGCATTCTCTCCTTTTTTTTGAACCTATTGTGAAGTAGAAGTTTTAAAAGGCTTTCGTATGTTTTTTATTCTTTTTTAGATTTTGGTGTTAACCAAATTAACACAGTTAAGATATCAATTTAATTACTCTCATACGGAAAAAGAGTACGCATTCTTATCTACCTAAAAGTTCCGCTTCTTCAATCAAACTAAAGATATTATAATATTTTGATGCATACAAAAATATTTCTTACTAAATACTGGATACTCTAAAATATGGTCGAATTCTAATAGGAAGATCGGTTAGGATAGCAGAAAATTACCTGAAGTTTAATAGTTAAAATTAGTGCATGAAATTCCATATCCGTATTAGTCTCTAGTAATAAGGCCTTTTTTTAATGTGTGTATCAATGTTAAAAATACTGTTAGAAAATATACGTAGAAATTTTACGCAGTTACATTATGCAGGACTCAATTCTTTATCTGGAGAATCTCTTCTCCCTCCCCCTGAGCAATTGATGAATAAAGCAATACGACAATTATGGTTTAATTACCCCTCCCATCCTTCCTACACCATTCGTGCCATCCTCTAAGAAAACACAACACTGAATTATAACATAGTATGGCTAACAATTTCTAAATTACTCCAGATACGTCTGAAAAATAATTGCCAAAATCGATTCAGGGATGATCAAAATGTATGTTTCAATTGACTACGCAGTACGTACGAGCGTACAGACGTCACAAATTAAAAATAACAAAAATTGATCCAGGTGCAATGAAAATGGAATGATACATCTTTAAAAATTAAGTCAGAGATTTTATGTAAATGCAGCACTTTTTTTTTTACTTTGTACGAGGAAGTGAAAAAGACGCATCCACATAAGGTGGATATGAATTTAATATATCACAATTCTTCTTTGCTTGTGCTGTAACAAAAGTCACGTAAAAAGAATCAGTCGTAGCTCCCATCAGAAAGCATGAGTATACGAAAAATTGCGGAATTCCTTGCATTAGTTTTTGAGTTTGAGAGCCCATTAAAAAGTATTCAAATACATGGAGACACATACACATACACTCATAGACGTACAACAAGGTCACGTAGCCATTTTAAATAAATAACAAACCGGTTTCATCACCTCTTGAAACATGTAATTACAGCAAAAAATGAAATTCGGTAAAATGACATGAACTTGATTCTTTCTTTCAAATCTATCCAATATTAAAGAAAGTAAACGGTAACTAAGATCGAAACGGAACTATGCAATTAAAATAAACAACAAAGGGAAAATCTGTTTTGAATTCTTCGTAGCTATTTAAATTTTGCAACGAAGGAAGCGGGATAGATGTTTTTAAGATTTTTCCGACCCTGCATAGCAACCCAAGGGGTTGATACGCAATTTCAGTTCTCACTATGATTTTAGTTTATATGAAAAAACCCTGACTTCTTCGAATATTATATTGCAACTCAGAGCCGAATTTAGAGATATCAAATTAATTCTTACAAAGAAAAAAGTTTCAGTTTTTCAGAAGAATGCAAAGAAAAGCTAATATCAACATCATCATAGCTGTAGACTGGCAATTTTAAAGCAAAGAAAAAAACAGGAAATATTGTTGTACGAAAGGTTTGTGTATGTATGTAACATTTTTTTTTTCGTCTCGATTATTAAGAGCATTGCAAAAAAGTACTTTAGATTATTGAAATAGAAAATATGACCTTCCATTATAAGTGGAAGCAATGACAATAAAATAAAGTTTGCATGAATTCAAATGTCATTTTTACTGAAATCTTTCATTCCAAGAGATAAGAGAGATATGTATACAAAAGTCAATGGTTTCGTAAAGAATCATCGTCAGCAGGTGCTTTTTCGAGAGAAAAATAAAACAGTTTAGAAGTACAGAACACTGCTACATATTTGTACAGACAATAACAACGTTACGAATGCACAAATATCCCTGCTCATTTGTACATTCGTAACGTTGTTATTTCTGTACATCTATAGCACAAAGGTATTTATAAACTTTACTGCTACATATTACCTATCAAATTGGATCAAAATCAAAAATGGTGCGGCACGAAAATTTCTGGAAATTTGTTGATTTTATATGGAATGACCCATCAATGAAAATGTAAAAGAATGAGTTTTAGGACATCAAATATTATATAAATGTACGATTCCGGCGAAATATATAAAAAAAAACGATTTTGATGATGGAAACAAATGATTTCAATACTAATTTTACTACACTGTTAAAAATTTTCCTGAAATTTTACGGTAAAAGTTACTGGCATCCATGTTGCCAGTAACTTTTACCGTAAAATATTTTTTACTGTAAAATTGTATGGAAGAGAAAAAGAGAATTAAAAAGTGCGAAATACAAACGATAAGGATCGAACCGGGGACCCAATTTTTTCACACTGCTTTACTATCCACAGTACCAGATGAGACACATTGGGAGAACAGAAATAGGGTGTTATGTGCATCTCACAGTAAGTCACGTGGTGATCAATTGGCGCTGCAATCGCAATGTTTTTTATCGGTACCAATTCACTGTAAAAATTTTCTGTGCGGTAAACGCTTCATTTTGCAGTAACATTTACCATAAAAGCTTCCTGAATTTTTAACAGTGTATTAATATTATGGCAGATAAATTAGTTATAACGAAACTGATGGTGGTCTTTTCAGAAAAGAGTAGACTTTAAAATGCATTTCCTGTACTATAAAAAAGTAACGGTAAAAATGTCTCCGACCCTAAGCGCCAAGCAAGTGTAAAAACATATCTTAACTGTATCCAAATTATAAAGGCTCAGAAGTATGCAATCTATGCATACTCTTTTCTCGTTCCCAATCGTCACTAAAAGCAGCCAAATGCTTTAAAGTTCGCGAGTCGTTGACCGAGCAAAATGAAAAAGGAAAGTTTTAGGATATACTTGGTTTTAAATAACTCCCTAATATATGAAATTGTTACATTTCGAATAAAAGGTGTTAATCCTTTTAACTTGCATTCACTTGTTCATTTATTTCATGCCTACCATTTGTTTGTCCAGTTTATAAATTTAACTATGATGTAAAAGCTGTGATACATTTTATTTTTTTGCAAAATCTAGTGTTGTAAAATGAAAGATCACTTCTTCGAAAAGCATGTTCGTCCTCAATCGACAAAAGTCATTTCTTTTTTTTTCCAGTCATTTGTAAAATCTAGTGTTGTAAAATGAAAGATTATTGCTTCCAAAAGCATGTTCTTCCTCAATCGACCAAAGTCATTTCTTTTTTTTCAGTCATTTGTAACATCTAGTGTTGTAAAATGAAAGATTATTGCTTCCAAAAGCAGGTTCTTCCTCAATCGACCCAAGTCATTTCTTTTTTTTTTTTTTTTTTTTTCAGTCATTTGTAAAATCTAGTGTTGTAAAATGAAAGATCATTGCTTCCAAAAACATGTTCTTCCTCAATCGACAAAAGTCATTTCTTTTTTTTCCAGTCATTTGTAAAATCTAGTGTTGTAAAATGAAAGATCATTGCTTCCAAAAGCATTTTCTTCCTCAATCGACAAAAGTCATTTCTTTTTTTTTTTTTTTTTTTGATGTTGATAAAATGATTCTTATAAGCGATTTCTTTTTCGTCGTTTTGAGCCATTTGTTAAGTAACAATGATCGTAATTATTAAGACTTCAATATTCATAATAGCTGCTTAACATATTTTAAGTTTATCATGCTCAATTTACAAAATAAAAGGCATGGGATTTTTTGTTTCGCAAAATAGTTTTTAATTAAAATGCGGGTTCACTACTTAATAACTAATAGTTTTCAAAGTTAATTTTAAATTGAGCTGTAAAATATTTTTCCTTTTAGATGCTGCAATGATTAATTAACAGCAAAACAACTAAAAGCCATTAAAGGCTTGTTCGTAAACGTAAAGGTCTGTAAAAGCGTAACTCTATTTGTATTTTAACGAGAATGAATTATTAAAAATGAAATAGTTATGGTAATTTTTCTGAGCGAGTGAATATAGTGAAAATTAATAAGTTTGTTAAAAAAAATGGTTAGTTGCGTTGCAAAGATTTTCATCTCAAAGCTGAAAACAGTCAAGATCGAAGATTAATTATTTCATTTTTGGCAATTAAGATGCTGCTCTCACACAAAGACAACATAGTACGACGAATATTTTTATTGCAAGAACGGATATACGTTAGATCCGTTTCTCAGTAGCTTAAGTTTTTCTCAAGGTGCTGATAGAGCAATTCTGATTATGAGGCAGTTCGAATGAGCAAACTTTTTGTAATCCTATTACTTATTGAGTTTTTTACAATTAAAGAAGTAACCGCAAATTACTTTTTTCATAGTAGCAGAGCAAAAATCTCTTGATGTGGTGTGCATATTTTCCCTGGTGTTTACGATTGCTTGGTCAAGTATTCTTTTTGATGCTTATTGAAATCGTCTCTTTTTTGCTTTAAAAATGAACAAATTCTAATGACTTGACTTGTGATTTGATTAAATGTTGCAGTTTTCTGGTTTACATTCAGAGCAAAATATTGTTTGACTTTCAAACAGCTAACTGGAGGGTGGAGAGGAGGGTAGTTGTTCACTCGCGTTTCCAATGTCGGAAACTTTTAAGCACTAAATTCTCAAAAACAGCAAAATTAGTGAAATAATTTGGTTATTGCAACATTTTTTTTAAAATTTCCGCTAGTTATTTAGCGATGCTATCGATAAGTTGGCAACGACACCAAAAAAAAAAAAAAAAATCATCCATATCCCAAGTGATGATTCATATTCGGTATACTTAGTAAACAACAGAAACCAATTTCGTTTTTTGGACATCACGTCTCAAATTATAATTAACGAAAATGTTGATTTATTTACTGTCCGCAGCACTTGGTAATCTGTAAAATTAAGTCATTGCTGTGTGCAAAAATCATAAGGAAATATAAGCGTTAAGTCTAGCTTTGCTTAAAGCAGTTTTTTTTTTTTCATACGTAGATGTTGCACCTAATAGTATTGACTGCTGTACAACTGAAAACATAAATTATGCAATGTATTTTTAAACAAATAGAAATTCTTATATGCCTTTGAAAACTACTTTTAAAAAGTGAACATTTAACCCGCTTCTGATACCTACGTCGCTTTGTTATCTACAAAAAGTGGAGAATAACAAACGATACTGACCTCGAAACTTTTCACAGCTCTGTTTCAAACAATCGTAATGATTCATTCCATAACGTTTCAATTTTCACCGTCCTTCAAAAAGTTCGCTACTCTAGTCATTGAAAACTACATTCCGCGAGTTTGATTACACTATTTTATTTTTCGGTCTGCTGCACCATTTGACAATAAGAGTGATATGAAAAATGTATCTTGTGTCAACAGCAATTGCAGATTGCCGTATGTGTCTCATGAAATTAACAGAAGATTTTAAGAAGTTCGTCTCCGCTGCATTTGAATACAATACGTTTTCATAGTAGTAGTCTACATGGTGTAATTGAATGGCACATAATATTTCATGTTAACCGTAAAAGGAAGTTTTTCTGTGTGATACAACCTTCCAAGAGTATTTTCTTGCAACAACACTGTAAAAATACATGTTGTTTTTACAGTATAATACAGCTAATTTTACAGTAACAAACTAAAAATTGTTAAACCGTAAAATTGCCAATTTTACAGTTTATTACTGTGCATTTTAAAGTTTTAAACTGGAACCTCTACTGTCAGTATTATACTGAAAAACATCACTTTTTTCTTTTTTGCAGTGCAGCACTTAACATGAATTTTTACCTCTTAATCTCATATACTATGCGTTACCAAGCAGAAAAAAAAGAGGGAAAAGATGGTAATATATAATAAAATTGATTCTTGATGTGCAAAAAATCACATCCCCTGCAGCTGTATCAGTGTATCAGTCTTAAAAAGCGATGAATTATGAACAGGCGAAAAGAGCTTTGGCTTCCCACGAGAAAGGGGATTTCATGTTGTTATCCGAAAGGAAATAGACAGCACGCAATCGGACTTGGCTCGCAAGTATAGTTCCTCTTATCAGTAATTCGTTTAAGCATATTCTAATTAACGAGGCTCTACTTTAACAGTAATAGTAATTAGATGACATTATAATCGAAAAAACAAGAAACATAAGAATAACAGAAGCTCTGTAAAATGCTTGATGTTTGTCTTGAAGCAAAATACTCGAAATTGTTTAGCTAAATTTACTGCATAGTTTTATTTCTCTTTTTCTCCCACCAGTGCGAAATGTTTTGACACAATAGACGTTAATTTAACTCGCCACGATGTGATAAAATTCTCTGCGACTAAATTCCAAACGCACAAATGACGATTGAGAATCTAGCTCAATTTTCTGAAAGCAAACTTTTAGAATGATAAATGAAAACGTGGTTTTTATTTTTGTAAGCAGTTGATAATAGATGGTCCTTTAGATTTCCAGGAATTATCAACAAATGCAACAATTTGTTGTCTTTTAAACATATTAGATTTCTTCCATTCCTTTATTAAAATACTTGCACAATAAGCCTTTTCCAGTTATTATAATAGTTAAATTTTGCTTACATTTCATTTACTTTATTTCTTTGATGTTTATTTAATGAAATTTTCGAATGAACAGCATATTTTGAGTGCCACCGTATTAAAATAATTCTTTAGGAGCCGACAGATAATAGTTTTCTGTTTATGTTTAAATCTAGTTCCGAGAATTCTTTCAAGCAAAATTTTAAGAACTCAGATACTTTTAGAATGAGAGGAGATTATAATAATTTTAAGTTTCATTTTTTCGTACAAAACTATGCTGTCGGTACTGACAGTCGGGAAAAATAAAGCCTTATTTGTGCATACTATGCATACTTTAGGATCAGGTGATCTATTAAAATTTACATGGAGAACTTTAGTTCCATTGAGTTTAAAATCAACTTTTAAAAAACTTTTATTACATCATAAGTTTGAGAAAACAGCTTCAGATACTTTACAACTTGCGAACTAACTTATACATAATACGAAAGACATCCGGAAAGTAAGTTAAATTAAACAAAGTAATTGCATATATGGCATGGTAAATGGCATGGTTTTATTTATTTTTTCTTTCTATGTTTGTTTCAAAGAAATTTTCAATTTTGGTCGAAGTTCTGCCCCTTTTATATCATATTATTCATTACGCTGGACCCTAAATAAACTAAATATGAACTAAAATGCTGATTCTAATGAAAAAAAAATAGTATTTAATAAAATGGTGTTTAATTGAACAATTAAAAATTATAGTGAATCAACCTACATTGTACTGTACAAAAACACCATTAAAATGCGTTACAATTTGTTCTGAAACTTATCTTTGTTCATACAAGCACAAAACAACTTCCATAGTAGCATAGGCGTAGCGTGACCAAAAGTTTTGGGGGGGCACAGGTCTAGAATTTTTGGAGTGTAGGCGGAGCCTTTGCTCCGCCTACACTCCAAAAAGATTTTGCGTCCCCCCCCCCTTTTTTCCCCCTTAGATTATTCGTTAGAGGAAAATTCGTTCTTACTTTTCCAATGAATTGCACACACCATTAATCCATTTTTTTCCCTCAGTAACCAGGGCGGATTTAGATTTAACTAGGCCCGTAGCCCCGTTACGTCCCCCCATCAAGCCCATTTTGTTTTTAAGAAAATTGGGGTAGCAAAACCGACCATTTGTTTACTTAGTGTGTCTTTTTCGCGGAACCCCCCCCCCCCCCCATATGCCTTTTCTCTCTTTTTAATGCCCTCGCTGTCTTTTTCTTTTTTTTTTTTTGAATTGACCTAGTAGTGGGATGGGTATCAGAAGAATGATGCAATTACCCCTTTTTTAAGTGGAGTGTAGAGTAGAATATTCCCAATATCAGGGGCGTCCGGGGGATTCTCCCCCGGGAGAAATTTTAAAAAATAGATACAAAATTCAGCATTTTGAGGCCTTATATGAAGTAATTGAGATGACAAAAATATGAGAAAAAAGAGGCAAACAAACACCCTTTAATAGTTAACCGTTCGATCTAAATAAGATCGGTTTGCGTTTTGACAAATCGTTGACGATAATCGATTAGTAATTGAAGCATGAGAGAGGAGGGAGAGGAGAGAAAAATACTATACATGAAAAATTTCTGAAATGAGGCATTTCATAAAGTTATTTTTATACTAACAATCCCATGTGATCTAGCGGTTAGGAACACTACCTTTGACCCTAGTGACCAAGCTCGATATCCAATATGGGAAGAAATGAAGAAATATATCACTTACTCAAAAAAAAAAAAGAGAGACACAGGGGAAAAAAATTGTCATTCAAAACGCACTCATTAAAATTATAAAAACACAATTAAAGCAAAATAATAGTAAACAATTATATAAATTTAAATTGTTTGCTTTTAAAAAAAGAATACAGCAATATATCAGTTAAAATAATTATATGTATTACATTTTTGCAAATTATCAGCTAGGAAAATTGTCATATTACAGTGATACAACTTGAAAAGATTCGAAAATGAGTTCTGAAAAAAAAAAAAAAAAAACAATCTGTACCGAAAACGATTATAAATATAAGCCTAAATATTCTTACTTGCCATAGTATTTAAGTAAGAAGTTTATAAATCAATTTGAGACAAGACTTATGCATTCAGATTATCTACTTCTACACAAATTACGTAATGCAAAGTAGTTTTTAGACAAGAATAAATGGTGTATTTTGTTGCATTATGCACTGTAAGACTTTTCTTGTTACTTTCATGCATTTAGCACTTAATTTTTTTTCTGGTATGATTATGAATGACAAATGCTTGAAAGGAACAAATAAAAAATTTAAATTTTTGATTTGTGAAGAAAGATAATTAAATTCTATACAGAAATCCTACAGTTGAATAAATTGTTTTTTTTTTTTTTTTCATTGCATTGCATGGCAGTGAGATAAAAGAAAGGGATCAGACATATTTTTTTCATCTCTCTCTCTCTTTCCTTCTTTCCCTCTCCCTCTTACAATGAGCCAGATTTCGTGAAAATAATATTTTCAAATTAAAATTATTTTTTAGCATAGTTAGTAGTTACATCGAACGAAAAAAATATGCCTTGAAAAGAAGCAAACAAAATAGTATGATTTTATGCTTTTATAATTCTCTAAATTATTATTTTAGTAATGCCACACACTTAGAGGAGGTCACAATAAAATGTGACCCCCAGAAATTGGACGGGGGAGGGGGCAAAACATCCCCAGAGGCCTTACATTAAATAATACTAGCAATCCTAAGGACTGTTTTAGGCAAAAGAAAAAATCTTTCAGACAATAGTTATGGCTCATAAATGGAAATAATCTTTCTGATGATTTTCGTCCCCCAATTTCGGGAAAAATTTGGTGCCAAACGTCACTGAAAATTTCGACGAAGAACCGGAATTTCTCCGTGCCCCCCCCCCCCTTCACCCACCTACATGTGGGTAATAATTCAAAGATAAAATAAAGGAAAATAACTGCAAATGATATTCCGACGATTGATTTCCTTCTGATTTCATAAAATTTCAGGTTCTAAAGAACAAGTGTCCAACAAGTTGGGGGGGCACGTGCCCCTCTGTGTCCCCCCCCCCGACGCTACGCTTATGCATAGTAGGTGAATTACCATATTGTGCTCTAGAATCGCTATTTTCGTTCATTACAAATGCACCATCAATCGACTTTGGGCCAAATAAAATGCTGTCGTATCAAATAATTGTTAAAATAAAGCACCTTTCATCAAACTAAACTATCGTTGCCCTGAATGATTAGAAGTGCATTTCAAATTCTATCGAAATTCACTGAAATGTGTCAAATACAATAACTTGGGAAATAATTGGATCGCTTTAGAACGTACAAAAGGGTCATTGTAGTTGCAAAGCAGATTCAATCGCCATCAAAAGATCAGTCGACAAAAGTATTGCTAGAATAGGGAATTAAGTCCATGTATTAATGAACGATATGCATTGAAGTTGTCACTTTACCTATCACCATACAAATTAATTGAGATAATGGATTTATTCATCTTAACAGTTATCACAATATATTGACATCCAATTATTTAGAAACAAGCTTTGCAGAAATATATGTAGAATGAAATCTTATTACGGTCTCACATCATGAACAAAGGTTAATGAAATTCCCGTAAAGAAACTACTGGATTAAACTTATAAACTGAATTAAATTGAAAGTTACGAGTGTTTCACAAGCAAAACATGTAGTTTAAATACAAAGTATCCATTAAAATCTAAACGAATTTTTAAAAAAAATTGATGCTTTTCGCTCAAATATAGTTTTCGAGCAATCAAATGAATGAATAAATAAATTTGATTATTTAGCTAAAAAAACACAATATATCAGGGCATTTGCAATTTCAAACTAAGGAAAAACTATAGTTTTAACGCGTGTCGGTAATTTCCAAGAGGGCAAAAAGCTAAATAAATCATATTTCACACAAGTTTTTTTACTTAAGAAAATAACACGGAGAAAGAGAAAAATATTTTTTGACGCAAGTTATACATATTTATTCAATGCAAGAGTATCATGATTAAAACCTGACTGGAAATATTATCTAGATATTGTGCACTTAAGTGATCTTACCGAAATGTATTTTCCTGGTTTCCGAGAACATGAAAAGAATAAATTACCAAAATATATGCTTTTATTTGATACCGTTGGAAAGTTTTGGCAATCTGTCTTTTCGCTATAGCTAGAAGTTCGACAAAAAGAATTTTTTATTTGATCTCGACTCCTTTATACTCGTTTTCATGTAAATTATTCTACATAGCTACTGCTTTTAATTAGTTTTTTGAAAATGACATGAAATTTGATAGCTAAAAGAACAGAAACTCAAAATAAAAAAAAAAAAATCTTCGCTCACAATTCCTATAAAATAGACTCTAAAAGAAAAAGATGGCATTTTGATTGAAGCAGTGTGCAATTTACAAATAACAGTCGTGATTTCCCTAGTTGCATTGTTTGCACTTAGAAGCGGGTATGAAGCAGCACACAAAGTTGTTTCCCAACGCGAAACAGACAGTGAAACGGTGATTATTCAAGTTGAAGAAACGACTGACTGCCAAAGAAGTTGATGAAAAAGAATGCGAATACCCTGACTTTATGCAGTTTGCTTAAAGCATCGAGGTTTACAGCAAAGAGTTTGTACAAAACGAGAAAGAAAATACATGCGGTACCGAAAAAGAAATATTTAAAAACTTTGAAGGATATGCTACTTCACAAATCACACAACTGCTTATTGCAGCCTTAAAATGACAGATTATTGCAATGGATTATAAAAGGGAATGGGAATAAAAAGATACATTTATTTTTATTTCTTCTTTTCTTCTCAATCTTTTAAATTAAATGGTGGACATTTTTTTACTTAAACAATTTATATGTTCTCCAATTTTCACATATTTATATATCAATTAAAATACCTTAAATCGTCTTTACTGAAATGATGGATACCAAAATTCATGGTATCATGGCCTTCCGATAGCTTGAAATTCGTGGTAAATTCTAGCTACCACGAATTTAATAGATTCTAAAAAGTCCATTATTTTTCACTTTCCTCGCACATAAAATTGAAATATACATTTTTTAAAAATTCATTTCTTTTGGTGCATTTCTAAGAATGCATCGACAAAGATATGGAAAGCACAAGCAAGCATTCTATTTACAAAGAGTAAAACTTTCCGACACGCCCATATGCCCTCTAAGTAATAGAGGGAAGTACCTGCGTTTTAAACTTAAAGTTGTCTTTTGAGAAAGTTTTAATGAGCTCATACTCTCACGAACTTGAACGAAGGTATAAATATTATATTCTTCAGAGAAACACATTTAAATAAATTGTCTCTCCCCCAAAATCCTTTATAAAAAATTTAGAAAATACAAACATTTCACTGACAAAGAACAAAAATATCTGACATACAACATGAACTCTAACTATTTTGAGGAAGCAACTGCATTTTAACTTCAACTTAGCTTTTGAGCACGTTTTAATGAGCTGAGGTTTTCCCTAATTGGATCCTAGACACACAAGAGCCCTTTGCAAGCATATTTGAATGAAATGTCTCGCCAAAAACCGCTTTATTTTGTCCAAGTTTTAAGTAAGCGTTTACAGAAATAACAAAGATTTCTTTTACAGAGAGCAAATATATCTGACACTAAATATGACCTATAACGGGGCCAAAGAAGTATCTGCATCCGTAGTTTTAACTTAGCTTTTCAGGAAGCTTTTAATGAACTCAAACCCTCGCTAATTGGATCGTAGATTTGTGTAAGATACAGAAGCATATTTGGATGAATTGTCTTGCCAAAGCGCACATTTACCAAGATTTATGCATTTTGTTGCTCCTTCCTGATCATTTCCGTGTAATTTTGTTAAAATAATCTCAGGAAACAAAGGGATAGAACAAACACACTTTATGAATTTAACGGAATGTGCAGCTCGGCAAGATCTAATTGCCAGGAGTTTAAATGTTTAATTCAAGCTGGTTCTATGATAGGAAAAGGGGCTGCGACATCTATGTCGATGTTTTGGAAACATCGATAGTTTTGTAAGAACATCGAGGTTTTTACCATCAATGTTTTAGTGTCGATGTTTTCCTAACATCGATGTTTTGGATTCGATGTTGTTTTCGATGTCGATGTTTTATATTTCAGTCAAGAAAGCCAAAGAAAAATATGAGATAAACATACTTATTTAAAAGTTTTCATCATGAATCGAAAGTTGCAAAATTAATCTCATTAAAAAGAATTCTATGATTATAATCGATGCTTCTGAAACTGAAGAGTTATATTAAGAAATTACAGTCACCATTTTTTAAAAATAAAAGAAGTGTGGGATAAAAATTGCACATACGAAGCTTATAAAATACTCAATAATGAGGAGCATTTTCTGGCATATTATATACTCATCTTAATATTTTTAGAAATCATTCAATCGAAATAAGTTTTGAAAATAATTTACTTTTAATAGGAATAAATTGGCTGTGGTTTAGTATTTTTAAATAGTCGTAGTTAGAAATAATTTCTTACTGCGGTAAAAACTATATTATCCACTTTAGAGACTTGGGAAGAATCAAAATGTTTTGATCAATGTGACACTCTGGAATAACTATACCGATACAAAACAGTGAGACTTTCAATTATTCCTTTTATTGCTATTTTCATTACAAAAAAGCATGAAAAATAAAAACTCAATTTAGGTGTCCTTATTCTCACTAAAGAGAACATTTCTTGCACTTGTGAAAATTCCATCTTAATTTTTGGCATTCGCTTTCTCTCGCTCTCTCTGTGACATTACTTAGACGGACAGACTTTAAATTTACCTTAGGAATATAATTAAAGTTTTCCGCGAGATAAAATTACTTTAAAAGAGCCCAGTGAAAATGAGCGCTCTCAATTACTGCTCGATTAATGGCGTAATTCTGTGAAGAACGCTCGAATTACTTCCAGCTTTTAAGATTGCAGGTGCGGGTGTGAATTGATTTATGACGGCACAAGAAGGAAATGTTTCTTCAAGCATTCATTATCAAAAATAAATGATAATTGCAAAGTTTTTGAGATCCTACTCTTTTGTCATTTTTCATATTTATTTAAATACATTAAAAGAGTTGATTACGGACTCTGCTGTATGCGTTATTTTTGTAATTTAGTGATGCCCTTGGGAAATTCCACCGTCCCGTGCGAGACAAATCAAACTCAATAATTCATCAACATTTTGTTACATATCCCAGTATTTTAGGCAAACAGGAGTAAACACATTTTTAAAGTTAACATTTGATGCGAAGATACCCCCAACATAGTTATATTTTTATCGAATATTTTTGTTAAGTAATTTTTTTGGGGTGCTTCACGTGCGGGACATCCAAATTCAACCTCTTATTACGGGCTTTATGAATTAGTTAATTTATATTTAATTAATTAAAGCTTGACTACGAAGAGATAGCGGCTGAACTTAAAGCGGAAAAGGGCCATTTCATTTTGTTATAGGTAGCATCAGAGATCACGCAGGCAGTAAAAACTTTAATGAACTAAACAAATTTAAAACTAACTTCCTCGATGACCCCCATCTATTTTAAGAGGAAGCGGTTCATTTCCACCTCAAGATCACGCGCCATCACTTTGTGGTCAAGCGTTGGATAAAAGTGAATAAAGGCTCGTTACTGCTTTCAATTCATGATAGAAAATTAAAAATCTGAAAAGAGCGAACTCATCATATACCACAGGGCAGTGTGATCTTCTGTATCATATGGAAACATTCAAAATCATTATTTAAAAGCAGAAGTTTTGCTAGATTATTTATGCAATCTATGAACTCTTAAAAGGCGTTTATGTACTTTTCTACCCATATTGAATACATTAACAAAATTAAATGCATAATTGATTTTTGCATTTTTTGAAATTGTATTATAATATAATAAGCACTCAATTACGAAAGTATAACTTTGTTTAATTTTAAAAAACTGCTGAAAATCAATAATAATATTCATGTATAATTCTTTTTCAAAGGCGATAATCTTACAAGCAACCACCGTGCATTGTTATTATTAAGTTAATTAGTTGGGTGGAAAATATCTTATAAATACTCTAATAATACAAATCATAAAAAGAGCAAGCTGTCCATACAGAAGTATAATTACTTAACATATAAGAAGTATGCATTGTTATCAAGTAATTTCCACCGTAAGAAAAAACATTATATTAATTACTTTTAAACTTGAAGCTGGTGCATTCTTTACATGAACAGTTAATAAAAATTATGCAAATATGCAACGATCTGGTTTTCTACTCCTCGAATAAAAGGACTTCTTTAAGGTAAATTAGGCTAGGTAAGGCAATTTCGACCAAAAGTTCAATTTTGACTTTTTTTACATCATTAAAAAGTTTAAATTTTCATCTTTCCACTTGTTTATCAAAAGATCAGAAGCATCGGAACGTTTCTTTCCCTGCTCATTTGTGCCTTCGTAACGTTGTAATTTTCTGTACAGCATTCTCAGTGTTCATCACGTGAATGAAAGCTTTAAATGCGTTTTTCTTGAAACATGAATTTTCCATGTTCATGTTCCTTTTTCTCAATATCTATCAAACTTACGGGGCCAATTTTTAAGGAATGTAGTTTTTTACGTTTTAACTCAATTATTTGACGATATATTGACAAATATTTTTATGGGGGTCAAAGATCATCAAAAATGATAATTTAAAAGTGGTTTTGAGTAAAATGCTAAATATACACGGAAGAGCCATTACATTATGACCCCCCTGCTAATAACATGCAGGACCACCTTTACCACCTAAAACTGCTTGCACCCGCCGTGGCATTGATTCCACAAGGTGCTGATAGGTAGCCTGAGGTATCCGGTACCAAGCGCTCACCAACTGGTCCTGCAATTCCCTCACATTGCGAGGGGGTAGTGTGGCAGCACGAATTTGGTTTTCCAAGTAGGACCACAAATTCTCTATTGGATTAATATCAGGTGAATTTGGGGGCCAAGACATGACTTGAAAGTCACTGGAATGTTCCTCTAACCAGTCCAAGACGATTTGACCTTCATGACATGGTGCATTATCCTGTTGGTACACGCCATCCCCCGCAGGAAACACTGTTGCCATGAATGGATGAACCTGGTCGGCAACGATGTTCACGTACCTTCCAGACGTCAAGGATTGTTCTATGGGGATTATGGGTCCTAATGTACTCCATGAAAACATTGCCCACACCATAATACCCCCACCACCGGCTTGTCTCCGTCCAACTGTGCATCCGGGAGCAAGGGATTCATTTGGAAATCGGCGTATTCTCACACGCCCGTCGAGGTGATGGACCAGAAAACGTGATTCGTCGGACCATGAGACCTTCTTCCATTCCTCTGGTGTCCAATTCCGATGTTTCTTGGCCCATAGCAGACGCATCTGGCGATGACGTTCCGTTAGTGCAGGAACATGCTTCGGCCTCCAGCAGCGTAGGCCCATACGCAGTAATGTTAGCTCCACAGTGTGTTGAGGTACATTGCCTGGGTTACTACTGTTGTAGCCGGTGGTGATTTCGGCTGTTATAGCTCTTCGGTCACGTCGAACAATGCGTAGCAATCTCCGCTCTCCTCTAGAATCAAGGCGCCTTGGACAACATACTTTTGGCCGGCGGCTTGCCACGTCACCATTCCTGCACCACTTTTGATATGTGCTCACAACAACTGAACGTGAACAGCCCACTAAACGCGCCGTTTCTGATATTGATGTTCCCAGTCGTCGAGCCGTAACAATTTGACCTTTATCAAAGTCTGATAAATCTGCTGATTTTCCCATTATGTCGCTAAAATTGCACTATGTTTAGAAAGACGCTGCATACCTCTTATATATACTACAGTATCAGCCGCGCAAGAGCAGTGGTTTTGCTCCTACACGAGCCCATTCTCATAGATGGAGAGTGGTCATAATGTAATGGCTCTTCGGTGTATATATATATATTTCACTTAGAGAGAAAAAAACGTGTTAAAGTATGTAAAACAGGTTATTTTAACATATGTGAAAATGTTTCAGCCCTATCTTTCACCATTTCCGAGAAAATGCTACATAAAGTTGGCGAATTTTAACTTGGTGGAGATAATGCTTATTCGGTAATCTTAATATTGAGCCGTGGCAAATCCTCACACAAAAAGTATTCTTTCTAGCCTTATATAAGATACTAAGATGAAATACTAGGTTTTACAATGAAATGTAAAATAAAGTAAAATTGCAAATGAATGCTTGTACTTTATGTACGTAATAAACCAAGCGGGTAATTTATTTAGAGAAACTTGAATAATGAAAATTGAGAAATATCAAAACTAAAGACAACTACAACATGCTTTTGAGCATTGGATTTCAGAATCAAGTATTTACGGTACTGCGTTTTAAGTACATATAAAACAACATTTTGCTAGTTTTTTAAAAGAAATATTAAAAGGAACGAAGTTATCATTGCAAAACTGAATGATTAAGAATAATAACGTTATATGTCAAAATTTTTATAAATCAAATTAAGCATGGATTTGGGTTGCTTTTTAGTTCCTTTATTAAATTTACCAATTACACAAAAAAAAACTTAATACATTGTTCACTAAGAGTACGCGAAAATTATCTACTAACCGAAGCTGAGGCCGAATGTTTCAAAAAGAAACTTCAAACACTTAAAACTACGTAGGGAGGATTTATACTCTCGTTTCAACCACAATTTCTTTCCCCAGTGTAATTAGCCTTCATAAATAATATTATAAGATCTGTTAGATTCATTAATGTTCGTAAAATCGTGGGGTTACAAGTGAAACACACTAAGTCAAAATTATTAATTTTCAGATTTTTAGTTTATCTTACACACAAAAATCAGCTGTTTCTACTGCTGAAAACCACTAAGTCATATCTTTATTATGCAATGCTATACTAGTGAAACACACTAAGTCGTATAATTAATAATAATAATTAATGCCCTACCATTATCATGCTGGGGATAATAATATAAAATAAGCATGCCAGAGTCAAGAATGGTTCGTAATAACCAAAAAATACCATTACTATAATTTTATTTGATTTAATTATGTCAATTCCAAAGAAGTTAAAATAAAAATTTTTTGTTCAGCGTTTTCTCAAAATCATGTTTTTTGACTTAGTGTGTTTCACTTGTAACACCACGAAATGATAGATATTAATGAGCAGTTAAAAACTAATGTTTACTCTTACACAAAAATTTAGAAAAAAGGAAACATGGATAGATTATGCACCTAAATCCAGTTTTCACCAAGCCACTGTAACAACTAAACACTAAAACAGATTGTTAGCAACG
Organism: Uloborus plumipes; assembly: GCA_038373865.1. Classification (NCBI taxonomy): domain Eukaryota; kingdom Metazoa; phylum Arthropoda; class Arachnida; order Araneae; family Uloboridae; genus Uloborus; species Uloborus plumipes. The sequence goes on from JAXGGA010001276.1 coordinate 87,250, forward strand.
AAATAGTGTTAATATAAAATATAAACTTCCCCCTGTACTAGGTTTTGGCTAGAAAGGCAATATGAAGAACGATAAACAGCGTTAAATGTTCGGGGGAAAATGGTTAAAAAAGAAGCGAAGCCTGACAGGAGGAGAACAAATGCGTATTAGTAACATGAAACGAGAAGTTTAAATTTCAAATTTCCATCAGTTTCCTGTGAAAAACAAGTACGATGCGAAACAGTTTCCTGAATGAAAGTCATGAATGCATATTTTTCCCTGTTGTGTAAAACATTTTTAGCTACAAGTGTGAAAATATATTCAGCTTCTTCATCAGGCGCTTCGCCTTCACCTCAATTATGGCCATTCCAGATTGACTGACCCTCGAACAAAGGCGAAAGGCCCTCTCTGCATATTGTAGCTTTGCAATCATAGCAGGAAAATAAGCTGTTCGCTAAATGAGTATAATTCTAGGTTAATGTCTGCCATATTTGCTTTAGGAGCTTTCCTAAGAAATCAGAAAAGTGCCAAACTTTTATTTTAAACGTATCTAAGTTTTCTTGAAAGGTTCTTGATTTATTCCAGAAACGTGGATGGTTTTCATTGGGAAGGTTTCTGAATTCTTCAGGAAGATTTCAGACATATTTTGGAATTATTAGGCACATTAGCTGCTCCTTATTTCCAGAAACGCTCCATTTTCTACAGCATATAAAATTTAGTTTCGTTAAATTTATCCCGATAAAAAAAAAACTTTAAGATTTTTTTAGACATACTAAATGAAATGCATCACTAATGTAAATAAATTACAAATCATTTAGCGTTAAAAAAAACTAAATTTTAATACACAGATGAAAATGCTAACGTTTTGATTAAGTTTCGGTGCAATTATCTTTAAAAAAAAATTCCAAACATTACTTCGCGTTACAAACCATAAAAGTCCTTAGAAATATAATTAAAATATTATGGAAATTCTTACAGCCTAGGTTATGCTGAATTTGTGTTTATACTAAGTTTTATAAAAGCAGGATTAAAATATTATTCATGTTTTTTTGTATTTCTCTTCATTCAGGCTATGTTCAACTTTTTTTCATGTGAAATGCAATATAAAAATAAGATGGATATACTCCAATGAAATCATTCACAAATTATACAATAAAGTAAAATTTATTACTTAACTACGCAATTTATATTGCATTATTGGTGAAAATTAATAAAAACTAATATTTAGAAGCAGCAAAAAAGCATAAAACTATTAACAAATTCAAAGAATAATTATTATTAAATATCAGCCAAAAAAATAGTAATTAGCAAAGTTACAAATAATTTTATCAATTGATGTGAAAGAGCACCTACATTAATCACTTTCTTAATCCTTAATATCCTGCGAACTATGACTACAGCAATGAAAACACAGAAAATCAAACGTCCCAAGAAAGTCACAAGACGGCAGAACTTTTTAAACAACTTTCATCTCTTATCCCATACGGGTTTAACTTTATTCTAATAGACTTCCCTGTGTTGAGAATACATAATATTTTCTCTTATAACGTATGGAGCCACTTTATTGGTAGTAATAGGGACAAAACACTACCATCCGACTTCGACGCACTTTTTAACCACCGACTAGAGTAACCTTCTTCGTACTCTTTCAACACCGCTCCGAGGGGAGAGAGAGAACAACATTTTCTGCAAAAGTGCACAGCATGTGTGCGTGTGCATCCCCTGTAACACATTGCACCCGTGCAACACACGTGATCATTTCACACGAGGATACACGCTACACAAGCACAAACCAAGAGAGGGCACCAATGGGGGAAGAAAAAAAGCGGAAAATACTCACATGGCTCTGATTCTGATCCCAGAGGTCCGTGTTATCCTGAAGAATAGGAGAGGACATGCTACGGGAGGACGCCCATCGATTTTACTACGGAGACGCGACGCCAGCGCCTCCGTGGGTTCTGGTAACTGATTGCAAGGGTGCATTTTCCCGAACAAGAAAAGTTTGCTCTGTTGGACTGGACTGTTCGAAGTTTTCAGTTAAGGTTGATTTTTTTTTCTTTAGGCTACCCGGAAATTTTCTTTTTGGACAGGTTTTATGGCAAAGACGAAAAATCCGATGGCATTTGTAATAGAAATATATTACTAAATGGTAAAATAAATAATGTCTGAATATTCAATATCTGTTCTTGCCAGTTATTTAAAAAAAATCGTTGATTTGCTCCTAAATCCGCATCACTTGCATTTAAAAAGGCAATTAAAAAATCTGATGTAGACCCCACACTACTTCCTTTTATGTTTCTTTAAATTTCATAATAGATGCCTTAAATGTTAAAATAGTGCATTTAGAGTGAGCTAGATAAGAATTCAAACATTTAAACCCAGGGACGTCATTTCGAGTTTTTCCAGGGGGGGGGGGTGCAAAGGGTCCAAACGCAATGAAATTTCATCAGAAAACATTAAAAACCACGCCCACTTATATGTAAATACATTGATTTCTCAAAGCCAGGGGGGGGGCAATTGACCCCCTCTGCCCCCCCCTAAATGACGGTCCTGTTTAAACCCCCTATTTCCTATATTCACTCCTATGTCACGAATCAATGCAAAAAAATAAAGGGTTCTACAATGATTCATCTTCTAAATATCGCCGATTTAAACGGTTTTCAGTGTATTATTCGCAAAATATCACCAACAGCGCGTAATAGAATCGAACTAGAGTGGCATGGTCAAGAATCTGACTGAAAAGTAAGTTTTTCCCTTTTTAGTAAAACATTTCCTAGCTAAAATGTACCAAGTATTTCACTGCATACATATGTATAAGCTAGTCTTTCCATATCTATAAACTAATCTTAAGATGTATTTTGATGTTATCTAAATTCAATGTACTCAAAAAACCTAAATGTATTCCAAAAGTATAGGTGGGGCTGAATGGGCCACTATGTCATGGTAATGAATGGGCCACCTAAATATTGTTTTTCTTCCTTTTCTTTGGATTTTCGCATTAATATGAAACACAATTGACTGTCATAGATAGGTTAAGATTACTGTAGTCAAAATAGGTTTGTAGTAACTTCTAAATATAATTTGCAGATCTATATTATATTCCAATAGTACAATAGACCTCTGGTCGCAGTGCGTTGCTTGAAAAAGCCCCCCCTCTCTCCTTTATATTACATTCCTCACAGTACAATTTCATTTTCGTTCTTGATAACTTAAGTTAGATATTTCTTATTCCCGATGTCTAGTAAATTAAAAAAAAATTTGAATTTTGACAAGTTTGAAAATGAAGATGAAGTTTTTGAAAGTGATTTTTAATATTATTTTTGAAATATATAAATTTTGTTAAATCATAGTGTGTATTATCTGTTATTTTTTTATATATATTTGATGTTATTTATTTCTTACAATCTCATTATTTAGTCATTTTTCTGCTATAATTGGTATGCATCAGTTTTGATGTTTATATAATTTTAAATCAGTATGATTTTGCATCACCATGTCAAGTGCCACATTTATTTTGTCATATTCAGCAAATAAAAAATTAAATCCACGTGTTTTCATTGAATTCATTTAGTGGCCCATTCATTACCTTCGATGGCCCATTCAACCCCATAGGTGGGGTTGAATGGGCCAAATTTCAAAATTTTTATTTTCTATTATAATTCATTATAGACAGGTGCTAATCCAACTTTTATGACTTTTTTAAATAGCCAGATAAGTAAAGTAACTCAAACACCAATTTAGAGTTAAAACAAAGTGTTAGAAAAAATTACAAAAATTAAAAACCAAAAAGTGGCCCATTCATTACCACTCTCCCCTATATCGTAAAATCATAACATCACTAAAGTATGCCTTGAAATGAACAGATTTGCTCCAAAAAGGGGTAAAAGACCCCTTGGAAACATTCGAATGCAACTACAAGAGGAGGTGCTCAACTAGATCCCCCTCAGAGCCTACGTGACAAACGAGAATCTTCTACGGGAAACTGTTTTTGAGTTATGCTAGATACATATATAAGGGAGAGTAGCCCAAAACGGGATAGTCGGGCAACACGGGATAGGGAGCCTCGGAGTTTGACCGGTGGTACTATCTCGCAGGAGACAGGCTAAACTGGTTCTCGACCGCCATGACAGCATTTTCAGTCAATATCTCAACGCTAGCCACGTATTTCGCAAAGAAATATTTTTTCAAAGTTTTCAATTGAGATTTTTACTTATTTTTTACTTTTTTTGACTGCAGAACAACTACCCTTGTGCTTCTCCGTAATTCGGGACAAGTCCTGTTAGTACCGGGTTTTGTTCATAGCTCTTTTAGCAACAATTTCATGTTCTTAAATATTGCTAGTGAGTGACGGTTCAGGGGTCAGCCATTTGTGTTGTCAAAAACATCATGGTCGGGCAAAACAGAACACTTTTGGGGTGCCCAAAGTGGGATACAATTTTGATGTGTCCCGTTTTACCCGACCATTTCCGTTAATGTTTGTCAATGTGTTTAAGCAGCACAAAGCGAGCAAGAAGTTCACAAGTGGATGTTCAACCATCCTGTGAGAGAGATTACTATCTACGAAGTATGAAAGATGTTCAATGCAGCCTTTCAACGAGCAACTCTTGTCCAAACTGCTGTGAAAGGGTTCAGGAAAACAGGCATTTTTGTATACAACCCAGATATCTTTCCTGAATATCTCTTCGTTCCTTCTCTTTCAACAGATCACCCATTGCAGGCTGCTCAGAACATGACGTCCCAACAACCATTAAATCTGCAACAAAACGAGGCCAGATCCGAAGGATCGTCAAATTAAGTCATAGCATCAATGAGTTTGCAGTCATCACAACCACTAGACACAGTATTGTATGAATCACCTAGTGATGGGGCACCGATAACACTAGGACAAACGCAGGCCTTATCGAAGCGTTCATTTCAACAGGAGACAAAGGACTTCTGCAATACTATCGCCCTTCACTGCCATTTTCTAATCACCCAAAGAAATTCTACCTCCGCTACGAGTGATTGGACCAAGACCTCAAAATAAACACGTTATAGAAGAAGAGGGAAAACAGCAATTATAACAAGAAGCCCATATAAACTTGAATTGAAGGAAGAAGAATGTAAAAAAAAAGAACGAGAAAGAACTCAAAAGCTGAAAAAAGGGCTGCCAAAACAAGTGTCTTGAATGTTCCAAAGACAAAACGAACGAGCGTAAAAGAAAACAAAAGTGGAGGTGCAAAATAGGCAGATGAAGTTAAAAAAGGTTTTGAAAAACAGCCACCATCATCATTTGCAAAAATCGAAAAAATAGACGTAACATAAAAAAATCTAAAAAAAAAAAAAAATCATCAGTAAGTCAAGGTTGGACGTCATCGTCTTCAAAAGATGAAGCTGAAAAGATGAAGTAGGGGAGAGTGGTAATGAATGGGCCACTTTTTGGTTTTGAATTTTTGTAATTTTTTCTAACACTTTGTATTAACTCTAAATTGGTGTTTTAGTTACTTTACTTATCTGGCTATCTAAAAAAGTCATAAAAGTTGGATTAGCACCTGTCTATAATGAATTATAATAGAAAATAAAAATTTTGAAATTTGGCCCATTCAACCCCACCTATGGGGTTGAATGGGCCATCGAAGGTAATGAATGGGCCACTAAATGAATTCAATGAAAACATGTGGATTTAACCTTTTATTTGCTGAATATGACAAAATAAATGTGGCACTTGACATGATGATACAAAATCATACTGAAATAAAAATTATATAAACATCAAAATTGATGCAATTAAAATAAAACTGATGCATACCAATTGTAGCAGAAAAATGACAAAATAATGAGAGTGTAAGAAATAAATAACATCAAATATATATAAAAAAATAACAGATAATACACACTATGATTTAACAAAATTTATATATTTCAAAAATAATATTAAAAATCACTTTCAAAAACTTCACCTTCATTTTCAAACTTGTCAAAATTCAAAAAATTTTTTTTAATTTACTAGACATCGGGAATAAGAAATATCTAACTTAAGGTACCAAGAAAGAAAATGAAATTGTACTGTGAGGAATATAATATGAAGGAGAGAGGGGGGCTTTTTCAAGTCACGCACTGCGACCAGATGTCTATTGTACTATTGGAATATAATATAGATCTGCAAATTATATTTAGAAGTTACTGCAAACCTATTTTAATGACAGTAATCTTAATCTATTTAAGACAGTCAGTTGTGTTTCATATTAATGCGAAAATCCAAAGAAAAGGAAGAAAAACAATATTTAGGTGGCCCATTCATTACCATGACATAGTGGCCCATTCAGTCCCACCTATACTTTTGGAATACATTTAGGTTTTTTGAGTACATTGAATTTAGATAACATCAAAATACATCTTAAGATTAGTTTATAGATATGGAAAGACTAGCTTATACATATGTATACAGTGAAATACTTGGTACATTTTAGCTAGGAAATGTTTTACTAAAAAGGGAAAAACTTACTTTTCAGTCAGATTCTTGATTATGCCACTCTAGTTTAAAAATGGCTCAGCGCAAACGAATGAAAATTGGATGAGTTTAGTAGAACAAATAGCTACATCTATTAGTGGCATCAAAAAAAAAAATTCATGCAAATACTTTTTCATATTTTGTTAGTGGCCCATTCATCACCATGGCCCATTCATTACCACTCTCCCATGTGTATTTTCTGCAACGCTCTGTATCTTAAATCGAAATCTGGAGAAGGAAGTTGGAGCTCGAGCTACCAGGGATGGGCCCACAGAGCCAGTTCAAAAGCGGACGAAGGAGACTACACATTTTTATGCGATTTCTGTGTTATGTAATTTTCCAAGTTTACAATCATGTAGCCTATTTTTGGTCTAAAAACTAAATCAAAAGTAAAACCAGTATAAAGTAATAACATACAATTCCCTATTCCGTTTTACCCACCCGTGGTAGGGTAAAACGGGATCGTATAAGACTTTGTGAAACCACTATTTTTCACATAAATAATATCGAACAAATGTGACAAATTTATTTTTAGTAATGTAAAAGGTGTATACTTTAAAATGACTTCTGACTTTGGAATGTACCTTGTACACAATAAAAAATAAATCGAAGAATGGATAAGCTATCCCGTTTTGGGGTACTTTCTCCGACATACATCCGTATATACACACATACATACATACATACAGACGTCACGGGAAAACTCGTCGTGATTAACTCCGGAATGGGCAAAAAGGACTACTAAGTTTACACAGTAAATGAATGAGTATAGTAAAAGTAGTTTTCATAAAACAGAACAAAAATGATGTTCATATTAAGCAGCTTGTGTAAATCCTGCAATCACTCTGTTCTGTGGAAACAAGATTTTAAAAAAATTTGTTTTAAATCCTTATAATAAAAACTAAGAATAAAAAATGAAATTAATGAATGTTCACCTCAATAAATATCTGTTGTGTAGTGGAAAAAATCGTCTGTGTGCAGCTTTTTCTTTTGGGTGAAAACTGAACTACTTTGTTTTCACTGTCACTTTGATTTCATACATCAATCCCTAGCTTTCGTCAGTAAGATGTGCTAGGGACTACAAGTATTTAAAGTTTTATTACAAACGGTTTTTTCCTCATCTTTCTCAAAGAAAACATATTGAAATATATTCAAAATCTCTGCGATGTTTTCGAGTTTTCTGTGCAAAAATGAATTGAAGAGCTATTGCTTTTTTAAATAAAAAGGAACAAATTGTTTCTGTATGCGTTAAAGTTAATGGTTTCTGAATTGTTCAAGAAATTTCCTTAAAATGATTAAATCAAAAAATACTTTTTTTTCTACGTCATATTCTACGTCAAAAGCTTTTTAAAGTAAAGTTAGTTCCACACACACTTTTGCTAGATTAGGACTTTATAGGATTAAAACTTCCCTTTGCAGCCAATGTTAAATTTTGAAACTAATCAAAACTGAACGAAGTTTCTTCATTTCAAAAAATAAAGATGGAAATGAAGCTTTGTAGCTAAGATCTCTTCAAGAAAAAGAGCTTACTCCTATGCAATAGAATAGATGCAAAATAATGCAATAGAATTGCTCCAGAGGCAGGACAGACAAACTGGCAAGCACAATTACGCTCCACATTACGGTACTAATAAATACTTAATTGCTCAATTTTAAGTAAATTGCTTAAACTATTAGTATGTATGTTGTTTTTAATTAAATTTATTGTACTTAATTTATTTTTAGGGATATTTTTTATCATATATTAAACCTTTTTTATGCTATTTTTTCCTTCTTACTTTTCCAAAAAATAAGCAAGCTAACGAGAAGTTCCATCAAGAACTAAATTATGAATATTCTAGCATCTTATCAATATTTCTTCATTGTCTAAGAATGAAAATGAATATCAAACATATATTTTTAGCATTTACTTCTGATTTCTGGAAACGAGACTTACCTCCCTCAATAGAAAAAAGTTTGTTCAAATCAGACATTTCGCTTCAAAATTAATGTAAGGGATTGGTTTTTAAACTGTTCAATGGAGAAGAAATTGTTCAAATCGAAACGTCAAATACAGAAATGAGGTGTCTCCACCGAGATGCTTCGAACAAAAAATACGTTTAAAACCATAAATAGCTATTTCTTCAAGAATCAAAATAGGACAAAAAATATCGCAAATAATAATGTAATTTAGTGCTAAATAAAAAAAGAATGTTTTAACCAAACCTTCTCATTTGTGTTACGAAATTCTACAAAAATTGAGAAGTAAGCTCTGAAAATAGGCGTGAACGATTATTTTATTGCAAAAAGTAGTCAACTACAATTTTTTTAATAATTTTTCTGCACTGAAGTAGGAAAATATTTCCTTGTCGGTAAAGTATCTAAATAAGGTTTACTTTAAGCCCGAAACTTTGAAAAGACATCTAAATAAAAAGTAGTAGGTTGCTAAACAGTTTTTTTCGTTTTCCTCAAAACAACAAATTAGTCTGCCGGCCACCTTGTCTAGGGGTCAGAGGAGTCTGAGCGTGATGCAGTGGCTCAAGGTTCGAATCCCGACTCAGGCATGGATGTACAGGCATGGATATACTGTTCCTTTCCTTCCTCTGTGTGAATGACTGTCTTGTGAATGGCTGCCTGCCCGGTAAATGGGTCTTATGGTATGTGTGTTGAGCGACATCGGACTTCCACCTCAATGGTACTTGTGAAAACGGAAGTCGTACACATTCCCCTGAAATCGTGTACATGTGTCAACTCGGGCTCGGGTACCCGAGTAGTTTCAGAAACAACAACAACAAATTAGTCTGTTGGCGGATTTTTGAAATAAACAGTTCAAATTATGTCTCTGGAAATCTTAAGAATCAAATCGCAGAAGATTCAAGTCGAGTTCAATGTTCTTCATTAAGTTCATGCAATGAAGCAAGCAAAAATCTGAAGTAATCGAAGTATTAGTAGGATGCTTTAAAACGGAGGAGGAGGAGAGGTGTAACAAATGATAAATTAATTAAAATGAAATCACTCCATGTTTAACTCGTTTACCGGAAATTGACGTCAGTATGCTTGATGGCAAATGACGCTGATGCTTGCGGCGGTAAGTCTCTCGTCGAAACAAGAAAAAAATAAGCCAAAAATTCGTTTTCTCTCAGTCATCTGTTAGGCTTCTCGAAATATTCACTATTGTTGCAATATTTCCTTCTAAAACTTGATTTTTCATTAACTTTCAAACATAGTATTAAAAAAATGTCTACACTGTTTTATTCCTTAAATATATAAAGCTCCTGTTAGATAATTAAATTTAAAACTTTGAAAAATTACGATGGTTTTGTAAGTTTTAAATACTTTTGAGGAGAATATATTCATTGCATAGTTAAACTTTCAATTATTTTCTGTATTATAAATAGGACTTTCTTAAAACCAATATTGTACCGCATTTTAACAATGCCAGTAATGATGAAAAAATAAAATTGTAATTATTGAATGCAAAGAATATTATTCTTTAAGAAAACAATGTTTGAAATACATATTTCTTAATCCTGCAGTCTGCATGTTAAATATTTTGAGATTTATTACGAAATGTAAAACGACATTTAAAAAAATCCCTTCTTTTGTATTTTGAATTAATCGTAATGAGGCTTTGGGAAAATTCACGTGCATTTTTAGTCAAATAAAAATTCATAATAAAATGCAAAGAAAGGAAAACGAGGAGAAATCTTTTCAACATTTTTATGGCCTTTGAAAGAACTAAATAAGCTGTAAAATTGTTTTAGCATTTTCTTTTGTAAACCAAATAAAAGTTTTGAAAATATTCTTTATAGAAAGAAGGAATAATGAAAATTGAAATGATTATACTTCCTAAAAGCTAAAACTTGCTTTTCCGATCAATTTAGCACAAATGCAAAAAGTCTTGTTAAACAGTTCAAAAAAAAGGAGAAAGAAATCAGCATATGCTTCTTTTTCCTTTTTTTTTTTTTTTTTTTTCGTTCGTAAACTTTTTCAATACCATTTAATAAAAAATGAATTGATCATATTCGTATCTCTAAGAAAAAAAAAGCAAGCAAGTTGACTTTTTTGCTTCAGTAAAGAAAATTCATAAATATTCTTTTGAACATCCACTCTTATTTTAGCTTTCTTGTGACTGACTACACATTCAGCAAATTAGAATTGAAAAAAATTATATTGTATTCCTGAAACACATACATGCAATAATCTCGACATTTTTGTATTCATCGTTTTCTTAAAGTGTTCGAGGCTTCAAAGGTGAAAATAGAAGTCTTGGTTTTAAAAAAGTTCCACGAGAGTTGAAAGAGTCAGTCCCTAACCCTCACTAAACAGAGATAAGGCGATTTACTTCCCGCACTATTTATCCTTTCTGAGTTTGTATCATCCGGTAGAAACATCCAAAGAATAAACCATAGGCGGCTTGGTGCACCAAAAGAGTGACGGTTCAAGAAGAAAGGGAGGGGGGGGGGCAGCATTCTTAAGCTGTTTTTTTTCTGCAAAATCTGGCTGGATTATCGGATTTTAACATCACTGGTTAAATGCCCTTTAAAATATGCCAAATGCTGCCTTAAAATCAAGACAGATGGCCACCGTAAACTCCCTCTTCCGATTCAAAGGGCCATTTTGATGAAAAAACATGGAAATAGATTATTTTTGGAATAGTCAGCTTTTATTTTCGTGAAATTAATCAATCCACTGAGTAAAAAAGAATCATTTTTCAATTGATCACTACATTTTAATTGTGAAAAGTGAGGGGCAAGGTCCCTTTGCTTTTAAAACTTTCGTGTTCACCCTCAAACACTTTCTAAAACCACTGCCCTAAAATGACAGAGAAGATACAAACATTAACAAAAGCAGAAAAATTGTAATGGGAAATTCCCTAGTTAGAGACATAACAATCAAACTTTAAACACGAGGGTTAATCCATGTGAAATAGGACATAGACATCAAAATATGAAACTCACTTAATAATAACATGTTATATGTCATTTTATTCACAAGAAAGCATAGTTTCCTAATTCAAAGGGTAAAATATCCTAGTTTTTACTGTAAACATGGTTTCCACGTCCTAAAGTTGCGTTTTTTCTAATCCATTTTTTCGGTTGAAAATTATCAAGTTTCCAGCCTAGACCCTGACCACACCGGGTTCAATTTGGAAGATAACGAATAATAGTGCTTTAGTAAGCACCCCCTTTGACATTTTCCAGCAATCAATTTCTTTGTAGGTTGTATTAGTTTTTAATTACAGGTAGGCAAAAATTATCTAGAAGCTTTGTAACGACCGTAACCGAAAACAAGTATTTGTTATTCTCTAACAATAACTATTTGAAGTAGAAGTTTGCCATTTGGGTTTTACAGTGTACTCATTCACTCTAAAAAAGTGCACTACTAATTTATTCAAGAAACCTTTTCGTTTTTGTGCTATGTTGGTTACGGGTGTTACACGTTTTAGGTCTAAATTCACAGTCCAAGTAGGATCTCTGCCAAATTTGGTACATAAGTTCTCTGATGCATCTGAAAGTTACTTTGGGGGTATTCGTCTCTTATAGAGTGGGAAAGCTCCTATAAAGGAGCTTTCCTACTATAAAAACCGTTTACGTTAGTTCTTAAACAAATTTGACTCAGGGGTCATTCGATGTTCACCAGGAAACCATACAAAAGTGAAATAATGAAAAAAATTAAGTTATTTGCATTTGAAACATTGTAGTAAAACATTTTGCTGGATTTATAAATTATTTGCCCTCACCTCCTCGTTTTCGAATTATAAAGTCCTAAAATCGGCCAAAATTGTAATAAAGTCACTAAATTTAGCGAGTTTCAGGTTATGATGGGAGACATCTTTTCGCATGCTTTGCTGATAGCTGTCCTATCACATGCAGATGGTGAAATAGTCGGCCTTCTATTTCCCAAGAAGCCTTTAAATGTGGAGCTTCACTTAAATTTAAGCCTTTAAAATCTTATATCTCGATAAAGGGAGGACGAGAGCAAATGATTTATGCAGAAAAAAATCTTAATGTGTGAGTATTTTAAACATGTTTAATGAAACGAACACTTGTGTGTGTGTGTGTAGTTGAAGCAATAAGGTGCCCGGTACAATCAATACCATTTACGTAATAAGCGAATTTGTAGAAATTTTTCTAAGCAGAGTACTGAAGAAATACAGAGCTCAAGTCACAGATGATTATGAGGATTTAGTGGAGCTAAAATATCTGAAGAGAGACTGGGAGGTGTGGGTATTCTGGTGAAGTTTCACGGGAAAACGTAGCTCTAGGGATTTGAAAGCTTCCAAAGTCTATAGTAATCAGTTGAAGATTATATCTTATCAAATGAACTAACTGGAGAACCTTTCTGCTCATATGTCTATTATTTGACTTTATATATGGCGGAAAAATGAATTAAAATAGCCGTTTACTCATTTTTTAGCAACATATATATTGAAAATAGTCAGGCGTGAAACGACCGTAACCGCTTTTGAAACGATCGTAACCGCAATAAAAAATTCATAAAAATTTATTTTTCAACAAAAAAGCTAAGTTCTTTGTATGATATCATTCCTTATTTATTTAGCAATTATTATGAAAATCCAGAAGATCATACGTGCAATAGATTCACAGAAAAATGGCAGTGTTTGATAGCACTTAAAAAAACCATGTCTTTTTTCTGAAACGACCGTAACCACACATTTTCGAGATTTTTCTACAACTTCCACTAATAATTTCAAACTAACGCTTGGTGATAATCATGTTGGGGGGAGCTTTATCATTCCCTGTTTTCATTAGAACTTTAACTGCATTTGTGAATAAAATATGAGCAGCTGAAGCTGTGCGAATGAAACGACCGTAACCATGGATTGGCCCACATATAATTACAATATTGTTGGATAAAAATCTACATTTTTTTCTCTGTAAATTAAAGGCAGTAACAGCGGACCTACACCCTATCTAATCAGCAAATAGAACGGCATTTGTTAAGATCGGTGGACATTTTATCAAATGAGATTGCTGATTGAATTCCATTTTTGATGGAAGGAAAAACGTCAGTCAGCAAAACCATAATTCCACCACTGCCGATAAAACCAGAGTTCTGCCAGAATCAGCAAAATATTGTTAATCATGTTTTACACATTACCTGTGATACATTTCGAATTAGTTAAAGAAGTCACTTCCTATCGGATAGCTGAAATAATTTGGCAGGTTTTGGAGCATTGATTCCAAATACGTGCAAAATAAATAAATTTAAGGCGAGTTAATACATTTAAGTTCTCATCAATCAAAATGAGATGAAAGACAGGGCTTAATTTTTAAAAAAGTGCTGGTGTTTTACATCCCACAGAACATATATCCCACATTTAAAATGTATCCAAAAACGAAATAATTATAAATATATGCACTGTCGGCCTCGCATAAGCGAATACTGTTGGATACAAGAAAATTATTCGTTCAAGCGGGGCATTCGATTAAGCGGGGATCTTTAACATTGCGTCTATAGCATGGAACATGTTCGGTTCGAGATACTTTATTCGTATAGTATTCGTTTATCCGTTACCCAATTAAGCGGGGACGACAGTATTTGAAAACGGAATGCGGGAGTTGAGCTTACGTAGAAGTTAAGTTCTACGTTCCGAGGTGCACTCAGATTTGATTTATATTAAATATTTAATTCATAACTACCGGCTAGAAGGAAAGTGTGCATTTTGTATCATAGCTTCAACTCTGCTTGCAACATGTTGCGTGTTTGTTGTTTCAAACGGAGCTGCGTATTGGCTTGCAGACCGTTTCCGAGACCGGCAATTGTTCTTTCATGTGGCACCACTGTCGGCGAAGGCCATTGTCACCATAATTTTGACACCTAGTTCCCCCACTAGATGGAGGCACCTGGGCTCAATTCGATGCAAAACTGCACTATGATTTTTTTTTTAAACCAAGAAGTACACCATGCCAAACGAGCACTCGAGGGATCTTTTACATGCGGTATGATCAATATACCGCATGAACGCGGTTGATTTTATGCTTCATTTAAATAAACCGGCCGGAGCCAGGTTTGATCCTGCGCCTTTGGGCGTAAGAGACCAGCGTCTTAACCACTACTCCACTCTGTCGGCAGTTACGTCACATGTGAGAACATTTCTGTGCAGAAGGAGCAGGAAGTAATATGAATATTCATCAGTAGAAAATGAATATTCATCAGTTTCGGAATTGATTTACTGATGGGCTGCGGAGCTCAATATAGATGAGCTCCGCTGCTTACACCCTATTTGCAAAATTTCGTGGCAAAAAAAAGTGCATGGACTCCCATATAAATTAAGCACTGCAGGTAGAACCATCTTGCAAGAAAATGCAAAGATGCCAAATTTTAACAGAAAAGCGAAAAAGGTGAGAGTCCCAGGCAAAAAGCTAAAAGCGTAAGAGCTGCATAGCGGAAAATATTCTTGCAGATGCATTGCAGTTTTAAAAGGCTGCAGTTTCCAGAGAGGCTGATATTTTCTATCGCTATCAAAAAACTCTACGGATAATATATTTAGTGCAGTAAAAGAATTCTGGAACCTTTTCTATTCACCTTCTCAAAAGAAAATTTATGCTGCATGAGCAAGCGTAGGTTCAAAAAAAAATTTTTTTACCATAATATCAAATTATATAGCATTTCCACGAATACAGTTTTTAGTGTACAATTTATCGTGAGATTATTAAAGAAATATGTCAATACAAGAATTTTTTCTAAAATTAGGAAAGAAAAATGATTGATTAATGTATACCGCTCACTTCTTCCAAGAACGTCATATCTCAAAAATCAGCGATTTTGAGTTATGCCTGCTTTAAAACTGCAATGAATGAGAAGCATTTACCATATCTCTAACTCAATATTTCGCCATTAATAAGCAACAGTACTGTTTTTGCATTTCCAAATATTTTAGGAATGTTCTTTTCAAGAGTGTCATATCTTGGTTGTGCTTTAACTACTGGAGAAGGAACATTAGCGACGTTTAGTGAAAGATGAAGTTATTTGTTCTGAAAACAGTATTTCATGCCAAAAACATTTTTAATTCTTACTTTAAATCAATACATTTTTTGTATGTGAACGGCTGAAATATGCAACCATATGACGTCACTATAGTTCCGTTTCTCAAGGCGCGCTTTCTTTTTCCCGTCCGGTTTTTAAAAAAATCCTTAACAATCAAGCATTGTGTTTCAAAATTCGGCGATGGTGAATTTTTGTATTTTATAATTCTCTTAACAATATCTAGAAGTCAAAGTAGGAATATTAAATCGGTTGAAACTTCTTTATGAAAGTTTCCCCCTTTTTCCCTTGCCCAGGGTTTCAAGCAAGAAAACCAGCGACTACCCTTTTTGTTACTGTTAAAAAACAAACATTCTCCCAGGTGGGTTTGAAACATTAACCTTCGGTTAAGATCCAAATGCGTCAGCCTATTGGGCCACGGAAGCTTCGCCAGGCTCGTCATTTGGGTCGCGGGAGAGAAAAGAAACAATAAATTATTGGAATTTTAAAAACGTAATATTTTTGTACACACATTTCTACTTGTATTTTGATGTTTTTTCATATAAAATACTTTGAGCACATACCCTTTGCCTCCCCCACCGGAAAACTTTGAAATAACGGATCTGTGCTTCGTTTCTGGTGAATTGTTAAAGGAACTGATAGAAAGAAAAATCTGTGCATGCGTGTGAAGGGAAGAAAGTGGAACGCTTTTTATGTTGGTTTTTGTCCAGTTCAGTCCGACCGCCAACGTTCCATAAGAAGCACAGCTTCAATACTTTTCAATGAATCGTACAAATGCAAATGTACAAATTTTTCGACTTCCAACCCATTCACTGTCATTTGGTCCAAGATCGAAAAGCTCTTTCGCTTAAGGATCCCAGGATTCCATAATGTGCTGACTGAGTTATGATGAAGAATTGAACACAGGAAATGTTAGTGTGAAACAATTGCGGGAACAAAGCAGAAACTCACCACTAAGAAGAACTGCGCAAGTTACACGTTCAATGTTATCAGAAATCAGTGCCACACCCAGGATCGTTTACTGGGATGGGCCAAGTAGCTCTCCTTCGAAAAGTTTTGGAATTTGAAGTTCTAAAGAAAAAAACTGCAGTCGTTTTTGGTGAAATTTAAAAGGGGGTTGGGGGCGATGTCTTGGCAAAATTTCAAAAATCAAATCCAGAAAACGCATTTCAAGGAGTTTGATTCAATCAATGGAGTTTATCTTGATGCTTCTGGAGAAGTTTAAGCCCCTCAGCTCCCTTCGTGGGTGCGCCATTGTTAGAAATATTTCACCCACTTATTTAAAGATTCATTTTGTAAATTACCCATATTAAAAAAAATTGATACCTGTCAATCCAGCATGGAATTAGACACTGTATTAATTTTTTAACATATAAATCCATTTTACAATATGATGAAGTTCATGAAAAATACTATATGCTTCCGACAACTTTCACTCAAAATTTGGAATGACTTTAAAATTCTTATTTAACTCGCTAACTTTCCAGACCCCATAGCAATAGGGACGCTCTTCTTTCTTTTCGCATACATGTTCAAAATCGATATAAATGTCAGCATACGCTTTTATGCTCTATAAAAGCTATTCATCTTGCCATTTTTCCTAGAGCAAGCTGTTTCTCCAATTTCGATAAACCCCGAGTGCTTGAAGGTGGGAAATATTTCACACGTAATGGAGTCTGAAACAATCATCTCCCATTTGCGATTTCATGGCAGATTTCGAGACAAAGAGAGACGCCGCCAGGCGTGAATATTTCAGAACGTGGATATTGAAGACAACGGAAATAATAGTGTTGCTTGCATCGTTTAAATTGCTTACAGGTTAGAAGCGTTTTTTTTCTCTCCACTCTTAGAATAGTGGTTAACGCAAATTTATGTAACCTACGAAAAGTTTTTGCAGTTGATCAAAAATTTAATCCTACATTATGTTTTCAGAGTTCGTTTAAACCAGACACTGTCTGAGGCATGAACCAATAAATGACAACAGTAAGTTAAGAGCTATAAAAGGAGCCATTGAGTATAGTTGCATTTCAAAGCTCGCTGTATTCATTAAGAAAACTCAACAAAGACTATCAAAAGGAAAAAAAGAAAAACATTGAGCTAAATTAACCTGCAAGGTTTTATTAAATTATGAAAACAATATTTCAATACAGTGTTACCCTTTTTATACCATTCTATGTATTTTTCTGTTGTCCAGTTGCCCTCCTTTTCTTATTAAAAAAACTCAAAAAAAATTAAATTTCCGAATATTTGTTTTGTTACGATTGCAAATGAAATATTGAACATACAGACTTCTTTTTAGGCTTAAATGAAAGCTGATTAGACGTACTGTGATTACATGTCCATTTTTTGTCTCGTAGAACAGGAATTTATGTCGCTATTTGGTACAAAATATGATCGAAGCATAATTTTTTCATTTTTCGCAAAAAATGACAAATTGTTGAGCAACAATACCTCCTGAACTATTAGTCCTACAGAACGTCACTTGAGCTTAAATTATTGCACATTTAGTGTTCTTTAAAATGGGTATGCACACGTAACATCAAAGTTGCATAATTTAAGAGTAATAAAAGAAAATCTAGAAAAAGTCGGGATAATACCACAGCCAACAAACACCATCCTTAGAAATAGCAAAAAAAAAAAGAGCGAAAATGACCTGTAACGTTTATTTTTTAAGTTTAAAAATAATATTTTACTATAGTGTTACCCTTTTTATATCATTCTATTTTTTTATCGACCTGTGCCCTCCTATTCTTATTAGATAACAATTTTTCTCATTTCTGAAAATAATTAAAAATTTCAAATAGTTGTTTTTTCGCGATTGTAAATGAAATATTGAATCTACAGACTTCTGTTTGAAGTTAAATGAAAGTTTTTTAAATGTACTGTGATTACATGTCCATTTTCTTTCTTGTAGAACAGGAATTTATGCCGCTATTTGGTACAAAATATGATCGAAGCATTTTTTTTTTCGCAAAAAATCACCAAATTTGAAGTATGATATCTCCTAAACAATTGGTGTTACATAAGCGCCATTTGGGCTTTAGATTGTTGCAAATTCAGTGTTCTTCAAAATGTATAATCCCCTGTATTATCAAAAGTTGCATAGTTTAGGAGTTATAAGGAAAAAACTGAAAAATGTCCGAAAATTTCGCAGTTTTTCGCGAGTTTCGCAGCGAACACATGTTTTAGAAAACTGCAAACTTACATTTTCCCTACACTATGTGAACCAAATAACGTATTAAGAATCCGGAGCTTCATCGTGATTTGCGATTGTAATGTCTAATATGACTGGACCAAACGTTGCACGAAGAAAACCAATTGGAAAGTCCGACATTGGTGCACTTCCCCTACTCTTCGAACAGCATATAAACGACTAAGAAGATATTCCCAAAATACGGCATACGTTTATCAAAGAAATGCAATATTACACATACAGAGACTAAACAAGCGAATCTAAAACATTCGCTGGCGAAGAAAAAACACTAGAAAAGTGAATAATAAAATGACTTCCAGGGAAGTCTTCCATGAATAGAATGACGAAGCAAGACAAGTCATTATCATAATGATTCCTCATTATTTGCAGTCCGAATGGAGCTGTAATGGCGAGAAGCTAATGGTATCTCTTAATAAAATTCCGTTTTTAAACGTGATGACGATATTTGAGTTCTGCTGCTTCTTTTTGGTTATGTATGCGCTACAAAAAATAAATTTTTGTTTTTACAACATAATACTGAAAGCAGTGGTACCAGTTTAAAACTGTAAAACTACACTGCAGAAAATGAACTGTTGTTTTTACAGTAAAACACAGGCAGCCGAGGTTGAAATTCAAAACTGTAGAATGCATAATAATAAACTGTAAAACTAGTAATTTTTGCAGTTTCTTACTGTAAAGTTAAAAATTTTACAGTTTATTGCCGTAAACTTCAGCTGTATTAAACTGTAAAAACAACAATATAATATTGGCAGCAGAGGTTCCATTTTAAAACAATTTTACAGTTTAAAACTGTAAAATTAGCGATTTTTACAGTTTATTACTATAAAATTATCTGTATAAAGCTAAAAACAACATTAATTTTTTACAATGTAGCAGTTTTAATTTAGCACTCTAAACTAGCAGTTTTGCAGTTTATTACTGCAAAATTAGCAGTTCTACAGTTTATTGCTGTAAAATTACTATAAAATTAGCTGCATTATACTGTAAAAACAGCATTCCTTTTTTAGAGTGTGTGAATGAATGCAGAAAATAGGTTTTACAATATGCGATTGTGGGCAAAAATATAAAATTCTTGTAATACTGACAATGATTGATTTACGAATTTCTATTTTAGAAATTAGCATGTGCTTTTCTTGAAAAAATACATTGGGCGGGGAAGAAAATAAGGGTGAAAAATTAAAAAATACAAAGATTAAAAATTATCAGGAATACACAGTAAGAGAGGTGAGACAAATATATTGATATTTTCGATAAGCGACATCTAATAGCAAAAAAAAAAGTAATCTTTTCGTTTTTTAGTTTCCCGCCACAACTTTCAAAATTTGCGGTCCCTTGAAGTTCATTGTAAGGGAATTAAGAAACATAGAAAACCCATTTATTCAGATTATTTGTTAATCAACAAGAGAACATCCTTACTTTATCCAATTTAGAGTTAATAATTTAAGAAATATAAGTATAGCACAGCAAACGAGCATTAAATGATTTCCATACATGTTTATGAAAAGAAAAAAAAAGTACCTTAATACCTGAGAACTTTTAATTTTTTTAATAGCATCTTTTATAGAAAACCTCTTTGCAAAATTTGCTTAAAAGCCTGATCTATCATAACGCATAAAGATTACTGCAACTAAATATTTAAATTGAGCAGCTTTAAATGAAGAAAAATCACCAAAAATGCTTTTTTTTTTCTCCCTTTCCAACTAGAAAGATTAAATTTACAAATATCTATATTTATATTGTACTTTTTGTTTAAAAAAATTAATTGCATGAAGGAAAAATTTTAAGATTCTCGGATTAATTGCAATTAGAAACCATTCGTTGTGTTTCAATAAAGAGCATCATTCTAAAATCCTTAAATAATTTCTTTCAAAATAAAGCTTTTGTTGAGATAGAAATAATAAAATTCGTTTATTTCTTCCGCTGTTTTTTTACGATCACCATTTATTTTATAACTATAGCTGAAAATGTTCATTAAGGCTTATCTTCTATGTAAAACATTATTTTTAGTTTGCAGTATTTCTTACGAAAATATGTTATCAAAATGCTTTCGTTAAAGCTAAGAGCAATAAAATAATCTACAAAAGTTGGATTAAAAATAATCCTATGCGAATTTTCGAAAAGATGATCTTGTATAAAAGTTGTCAAACTGAATATTCTACACTCAACTGATCATTCATTTGGTAAATTATACCTTTTGCAGAACAAACTTTCGTTTGAAAATAATACTAGATGGTTTTTTGGGACGATAATTTTGTATAAAACGCGTGGCACTAAATATTCTACACCCGACTAATTTCATTTATTTAGCATGTAATAATATACTAGCTGCCAGGCTAGATTAGCTTCCGGCGGTATGTTGATGCATAATGTCCCCCCCCCCCATCTAATTTTTACCTCATTCTGAAGCTATATTATTTGATATAATTTAATGTTCACAAGATTTCAAGACATACTACGCACGTGGCCTGCTAATGCCCCAAAATCAGCTAGCTTCGTGGCCCGGCGTTGCACGGTCGCTTCGCGCCTTTAAAGTAGTAAAGAAAGTTTCAACAAACTACTCGTAGCCAAGGCGGATCGCTGAAGGCTATTCACGTCTAAACTTTTTTCCGGCATCAAAAATTTGGTTGAATTATTAAAACGCTTCGCGCCTTCAAAATGGGGAGGAAAGTTTCAGCAAGATCGGCTCGCTCAAGGGAAAGAAGCAGACACAGATAGGTACTCAGTTTTTAATATAAGTAGATGGCTTTTCAACTCATTTATATTTCAAAAAATTACAAGTAGCTAGCGATAAAAATACTACTTACATGGCCCGCTAATGAGTTTCATGTTTGATTTAGTTAAGCCTTCATTCAAAATTCTCATTATCATTATTATTAATATTTCACATCTACCACGTTTTGTAACAATTGATTTCGTATTTAATCATTTAGGACTAATCGCTTCAAATTTGACTACTTCTTAATTGATATCTTCGTTAATTAAAATCACATAATTATATAAATTAAAACTAATGAAGTCTAAAAAATTACCAATCTATCGGTACCTGGTTCGACTTTCAGTTCATCGGCGTTCAGGAGAAAGAAGCATGACATAGAAAGAAAGAAAGATAGATAGAAAGATACTCAGTTTTTAATATAGGTAGTTTTTTTTTTTTTTTTTAATCTAAGCACTAGCAGTATCCGCACGGCGATGCCCGTACAATAAATGCAAAGGAAGTTAACTAAATAAAGTTTAATTCACTCTAACCCTCTGAAGTAAAATTATTATATTCTTTGATACAAATGTGCTCCCCAACCTTTTGAATTCCACTGAAAGTCATATAAAGTTTAAAT
Organism: Uloborus plumipes; assembly: GCA_038373865.1. Taxonomy (NCBI): domain Eukaryota; kingdom Metazoa; phylum Arthropoda; class Arachnida; order Araneae; family Uloboridae; genus Uloborus; species Uloborus plumipes. The sequence continues at coordinate 109,256 of JAXGGA010001276.1, forward strand.
CTATTCGCCAAATAAACCAAAAAGACATCAAGTTAAGTAACAGGAGATATTAATTACTCAAATTTAGTCAATTTTCAAGGCTTAACTCTATACGCAAATTTTAACCACTGAAGAAAGAGCAGTTTGTCTGGAAAATGGATCTAGTGTTTCAGTTTTGCGTACAGAATTCAGCCTTAAAAATTGGCTAAATTTGATTAATTAATATCTCCTGTTCTAATTAACGGAGAGAAATGTGCTAAAACTTTTGTTTTTCAGAGAAGAAAATCCTTTCCAGCTATATATAATGTTAGGGGGTGGGGGAAAGTCCCCCCCCCCCTCAATTATGCGGAATACATCAAAAATGAGACTAATTAATTAATTTAAAAATAACTAATTCGAAATTTAGAATTTGGTCGTCAAGATGCATTACACGGGGATACGTTCGAATTTTTGTGCCAAGTTTCAGGTCTGTAAGTGCTGTGGGGGTTTCTGGCCAGCGGTTACAAACAAACAAACACCGTCTTCTTATATACCAGTGGTGGCCAACCCGCGGCACGCGTGCCGCAATGTGGCACGGCAGAGCAGTAACAGTGGCACGCGAAGACTTCTTGAAACAATTCTAAAATTGAGGGGAAAATGTCGACCTCAAAAATATTGATAAAAACTAAAACTCTTGAACTGATAAAAATAATGATATTACGACGATTAAGGCGGGGATTCAAGTGAAACACCATTGCAATCGCTTCGAATTGCAATCGCTACTGGAAAAGAATTACATTATCATCAACTTAACTTGGCACTGACGTCACTACGGGTGGAGCCAATAAGAGCTCACAAGCAGTCTGTGATCTCCTCTTATTCGCCAAGTAAGCTGTGACGTTTTATCTAGCTCGTTTTTCATAGGCGAACTTCACGCTGACGTCACGATCTTTTTAACAAGAAACGTTCTAATCTAATTCATTTCCAGTAGCGATTGTAATTTGCGATCGCCTGTTTCACTTGAATTCCTGCCTAAGTGTCAGGAGGTTGGCTCCCAATTTGTATTACTACAATATTGCAAAGTACTTAGCGTTAGCTTCGGACATCCAACGAAAGCTGTGACGCTACAGACAATGCTTTGTAAGGGCCGAATTCAAGTGAAACACCATTGCAATCGCCAGGGCCTGATTACTGAATGGGCCAATTAGGCCGCTGCCTAGGGCCCCCACAATTTAGGGGTCCCCAAATGGCTAAAATTGTTGTAGTCAATGCCTAAATTTGTTTTATCCCATGCTTAAAATTGAAAAGATTCATTATGGGGGACCCAAAAAAAGTATTTGGCCTAGGGCCCCGTGATATCTTAATCAGGCCCTGGCAATCGCTACGGGAAGTCGAATAACGATAGAATAGCATCTCGTAGCGATTGTAACGTCTCACTAGAATCCAAACTTTGGAATTTGCGATTGCATTGGTGAGTTGCGATCGTCCGTGTTTCACTTGAATTCCACTCTAAAGCATATTTGTGAGTGACACGAATGAAACTTTCGATACTGAAGAATGGATTCTTGAGCTGCAATAGTTTCAGCTACGGGTGATGAAATTTTTTAAAAAGTTAACTCTGCAAGTAAAATTAAAAAACCAGATTGGACAAAATTCGGTATGGTTGCACAAATGAAGATCCCTAAATTATTTTGGTTACATTACTTGAAAATAATTTGGGAAAAAAACTTCAAAAGTATCATCGAATTATTCATCACAAACTCCTTGCCAAAGAATGAGACCTTTTCTCTGCTTGTGACCCTGTAGTGTTTTTTTCCACATTTACACTCTTTAGCCGTCTGATGCTGTTGTAGATTTGGTTCAAAATACGCTTCTAAACAAATATTTTTTTTATGAATACTGAAAAAGCTAAATACCGTTGAATATTAATTGATAGCACTTAAAACACTTAAACTTCTTAGGATTCTCAAGAAATAATCCTAAAATTAAAGACTTGGTAAAAAAGATACAGACTCATAATTTTTGGAATAGAATGTTTGATGTTATTTGGGGTTTTTTTTTAATTTTTTTTTTAAACATAAGTTAACTGACAGAATTTATGAAAGTGTTTATTAACGATAACTCTTTAGTTCGGACTTGTTTTATCTTTATTATCATTTAGATTTCAATTGCTCAGATTTACAAGACAAAGTGATTCATTTGAGTAAAAATTACATAGTCAGTCAACCTAAAATCTAATTTTAACTTTTTAAAAAAATTTAGTTTGTTGGAAAAATACAATGTGGCACGCTGAACTTTTTAGCTCCAGGTAGTGGCACTTTCTCTAAAAAGGTTGGCCACCCCTGTTACATACAGTGAACTCTCACTTATAAACCGCCTCATTTATGCGTTTTTTTTTTTCACTTATACGACGATTGTCAGTGGTTCCAGCACATTCCATAGTAAAATAATGATAATTTCATTCGTTTATGCGTCGCTCTAAAGATAAATATTTCACTTATGCGCCGATTTTTTCGAAAAATGTAAATAATTTAATTTATTTCCTTGAAAAATGAGCATGTTTCTTCACTTTCCTCTTTAATACTTCTCTTTTATTGCTCACGGAAAGCATTTTTTCCACATAAACTAGAGTTCGGAAAGGGGCAATTATCTATTATGGATCGTTTCAAAAGGACCAGTTTGTGATTAGGTATGCTACAATTTTTGTTTTCTCCTTATCATTGCAATTAGGTTTCAGTAGTTGCCAACCGTAGTAATATGACCATTTTCTATCGAAACATTCTTATTCATGCTCTCATTAGAATTTATGTTGCCTTTTAGACTTTTAAATAGGCTTGTTCACTTATGCGTCTCTCTCACTTATGCACCTTTTTCTGTTGGTCCTTTGGGCCGGCGCATAAGTGAGAGTTCACTGTACATAGATAAAGTGTAACTGTTTAAGAATCCTATCAAGCACTAATTAATTGTATCGACTCACACATAAAATTACACGACCGAAAATTTTAACAATCAATACTTTCGTTATTAGTTAACAAAATATCCTCTGCGGAAAAAACCTATTCTTAAAAAAATGTATTTTTACGCAGTATCATGATATTGTTCCAATTGCTTAAAAAATAATAAAAATCAACAAGATTTTTTTTTTCTTTTCGATTTGCTTCCATACCTCGTTCAGTTTTAGAACATCACGTTGGACAGAAGATTTTATTTTCCGTTAAACATTTCATTGCAATTTAACTGAGGCAAAATTATTTTCTGAAACTTTGTTTGTTCGGCATCAATTTTATCGCACTTTTTAAAAACGTATATCTTTTAGAAAAGTGCGAAAGCATGCATTTCCAACAGAAGATTCTTTTGAAAAATGACTGTGGAAATCATAACTGTATTTAAAACTCATTGCTCAAAAATAGTGCATCTATCTATCATCTTGCGTTTGACCAATAAATGAAATTTTTTAAAAATTTCATTTTCGGATACAATAGTAATTGAAAATTGCAACAGATGGTATCTAATACACAGATAGAGAAAGAGAAGAAGATTATTGATACATGCAATAACGTTTAAGAAAAAAACTCAGTGAACTTTTATTGCTCTACTCCAGATGTATGGAGTTAAATTAAAAAGTGAAGTAGCATCAGAGTAAATGAATAAGTCGGCACAGTGAAGAAACACAGCATTTTCTACTCAATCAATTTGTGGGATTTTTTGTTTTCAACCAAAGTTTCTATGATTCTGCTTTATTTTCTGTATTTATTTCATACTCATTTTTCATTTTGCACTCTCTACTTATTGCCCCTCTTGTTTTCATTGCTTCCTTCCAGGCTCGCTATTTTTCTCTCCTTTTTTTTAATTATTTTCTCTCGCGGATTCTTTTACCTTCCTTTCAAGGATTGTATCGAAGGCAATTACTGCTTCCAATTCATTTAATAAATGACTTTAGAAACCTTATTTTGAAAGGGAAAAAAGCAAACTCACCATTTACTTTGATATAGAAATTCTCTGGTCGGAATGACTAGCCTAAATACATCAATCTTTTGACGGCAATGGAAGTTAACTTTAAGTCATGTTTTAGTGGTTTGCAAAAATGACGAATAAGGCATGATTTGTAATGAAGCAACTGATCTTGATTGTAGAAAAAGCCTTACCGGCGACAGTAGCAATACATCTCAAAAAAAACAAAAAAAAAAAAAAAAAACAGCAATAGAGAGAATGACGATGTTACGCAATATTACTGTCTGATTTTCTTAGGTAAAACCTTCCGCGTATTTACGCATGCGTCAGGTCTTCTCTGATCTTACCAAAATAGGGGTGATAGGTAAGATAACAATAAGGGGAAGAATAATAAGAAGCATTTTGAACCGTATCAAACAACGTAGAACGATGATAATTTCAAATACATAGTTTAGTTGAGTGTGTCAAAAGGGTAGCAAATGCAAGTTTTAATTTGAAAACTTCGGAAAGATCCCACTCACAACCCATCACCCCTTTTTTAAGTGGAATGATTCCCGAGTGCTAGGCACGGTTTTCACGACTTTCGGACTTTGCATTGACTCTTTTGCATTGAATTGTTGTAAAGTTGAAATAGTGAAATTATTAGAAGGTTTTTTTCCTTTATCTCTTTTCTATCTTCTCTACTAATAATAAAGCTGAAAGTTTGTCTCTCTTTCTTTCTGTCTTTCCTTCTGTCTTTCTTTCTGTCTTTCCTTCTGTCTGTCTGTTACGCGCGTAGCGCCAAAACCGTTCGGTCGATTTTCATGCCACTTGGTACAAAATTAGTTTGTAGCATGTAGTTTTGCACCTCGAAGCGATTTTTCGAAAATTCCATTTCGTTCTTTTTCTATTCGAATTCTTAGCAGAAATTCGATAAAATAGGGAAGAAATATTTCATACACATTTTCAAGTCTTATGTCATTCGAAAGCTTGAAATTTTCTGCACAAAATGAAGTTTTTTCGAAGTTTCTACGATCATCAGGAGAGCTGTAACAATTGTTTTTAGAATCCCGAAATTCAAGGCTTACCTTCAGTAAAGCAAGCCAAACGATTCTAAAATGGTTGAGCTCTAGAATAAAATTTGTTTGGAAAGAGAGATAAAATGAATTATTTTATCAACGGAAATCAACTTTTCATGTTGTTACTATGGTTACGTGTTCATACTTATTTTTGTTTCGTTCTTTTTCCAGGGTTGCCAGCGTCAATCTTCGTAGGCTACGGCCAGACGTAGTATTTTTGATTCTACGGTAGTATTTTTTCGGCCCAAATAAAGAGCGTAGTATTTTTCTGGCAACCCTGTTTCCAATATACTAATGACTTAATTAAAAGATTTGGCGGATTTTTTTTTTTTTTTTTCATTTTCATAGATTTCGCATTTCAGCAACATTGATTTTGGCAACGTTTGGAAACAGTAGTATTTTGTAATATTTTTTTTTAGAGGAGGCGTAGTATTTTTTTGTTCCAATTCTCTGGCAACCCTGTCTTTTTCCCGGTGAAGATGCTTTGGGACCCTGCTTGGCGCGTTTTCAAAAAGTCAACTACGCAAAATAGCTAGGGTTACCACGCTTGGCGCGCCTATCGTTCATTTAGCGAGAAAAGGGTACCTAAAGCACAGATTAACGAAATATCGTATCAATTGCGATATTGCATCGTTTTTTTAAAGTGTTTCATTTCGGAAAATGTATTGTTTTGTTTTTTAAGCTAGGAAAGAAAACTTTCTTCTTCTTTTAAACTTTGGTAAGATTTCTGTTGGTTCCTGTTATCAACAAAATTGTTCTTATTTTCTCTTTTGGCTTATTTTTGTCCATCTCCTTTGGGGTTGCATTCGAATGTTCCAAGGGGGTGTTTTACCCCATTTATCGGGTAAATCAGTGTTTTCAATGCAAGGTGATATGAATTGGTTAACCAAAGTGATATGAATTGGCGCGACCACTTGGCGATATATCGCCAAGCTTTTGATCGCCAAGTATTTGACGCCAATTGGCGAAATTTTTTTTTTTTATTTAGGTTCAATTTGGCGCTGTTGGCGATATTTTGCGAAAAATCCACTGAATGATGTTAAAATCGACGATATTTAGGAGATTAATCATTGTAAAACATTTTTTTGCATTGTTTCGTAGCAAACTAGGGATACAAATGTTTGAATTGTTATCTTGCTCACTCCAAGCACTATTTTAGCACTTAAGGCATCTACTAAGAAATTTACACGTAAAATTAAGTAGTGTGGGGTCCATATCAGATCTTTATATCACTTTGAAGGAATTATATTTGAATAAAACTAAAATAGAGCATTTTTCTGCTATATCAATTATTTTACAAATGAACTTTTAATTTTATACAACGGGCAAAGCCGTGCGGGTACCGCTAGTATTCCTTATAGGCAGAAATGATTTCTTAAACTGGAAAAAAATTACAAAAATAATTTGAATTTTTAAAGGAGACCTTATCAGAGTTAACTAGTATTAACAGCTTGCCTGATTATCCCGAGTTATCTCGAGCTCGTACGAGTTGCAGGTAATTATTATCCCGAGAAAACTCGGGGGAAACTAAATGATTTTACACCTCTAAAAAATTAAAAATTCAACTAAAAGCTACATATTTTATTCGTTTCATTTCCTTGTATTAAAAAATCAAATTTTAAAAATGTGATTTTTTTTTTTTTTTTGCAATTTTTTTCAAAAAAATTTCTAAGGGAAGTGGTTAAGAGACAGTTGAATTTTGTGGAACTGTTTGCTTTAACCTATCAGAGAGTAGAGAATTAGAGAATAATAGATCAATTAGACAAACAGACATAGAGATTTTTTAGCCATAATTTCAAAGCTTTTAGAGCTAGAACTAATTATGCACTTAAAAAAGCGATCCCTATATTAATACCTAATATTAATTGATGAACTACATTGATTCCTGACTAAAAAAATTATCTTACATCCTGTTCTTTGTAATCAATTCTTTAACAAGTTTTTGCTTTTTCTTTTGATTGACTATTCTCAACTCTTTTTTTCAATCACTGGTTTAAATTTTATAAATTGAAGTTCTTGAATTCTAACTCATGGAAAGAATTTGTTTTGCCGAAACGATTTTTGGAAGTACAGTCACGATTACGCTTCTTTAATTCTAAGAGAACTCGAAAAAAATCGTGATCTGAATCGTGGAGAGAAGATAAAAATAACTTGATTAGAAAATTTTCTGCAAAGTTTTCCTCTAATTATTTGTTTGATAAAACCTGATTTATTTATACGTATTTCATTTCTAAGAGATGATACTTTATTTTATTTTTAAGCTGCGAGTTAATTGTCGATTTCGGATTAATTTACAAGCTCCTCTGCTCCACGGTAAAAATATTTATAAAAATACATATGTTAAGGTAAATCTTACTGTAAAATGAAGTAAATTGGACAGAAAACTACACCGGAACAGTAAAGGTTATCTCAGTGCCAATGAGTCGTCCTTTTTTTTTTTTTTTTTTTTTTTTTCAATTAAATTTATGTATTTACTTATTTTTTAGGAGCAGTAGAAACGTCAGAAAATTGAGTATGTAGAACATTAGCAAGTTTTAGGAAAAGGTTAATAAAATGGGGAAAATAGGAGTTAGATAAAAGAAAATATTGACTAGATAAATGATGGCACTAATGAGTTAAAACTGTACCTCAGAACCAGAAGGACGTAAGACCAAAAATGGCGAAATTCACTTTTTTGCTACATTGTATATGTAGAATCTCATTCCGCACCGACCCTTGAAAACGCTATTTTAGAAAAGAAATTAATTTACAATTATTTAACAGGGTTAAAAGCGTGCGAGTACCATCCTTTGCATGCGTCCGACAATCGTTTTTCCCTTTACTGAAAAGTGACAAAAATGGACTTACGTTAGTACTGAGGTACAGAAAAGGCGTAGACAAAATCATTTCAACTATTTACAACACCTAAAATTATTTTCAATGAATAAAGTATTCTTTTCGCTTAAAAATAATGAAATAATCTGTTGTATTTAGAAATTAATTTCAGACCTGGGTTGTAGTTTAGCAATTGCAATTATTTTACTAAATGTAATTAAATGTTGATGACTAAATTACTAGCTGTGTCGTGGGAAGCAATGGGGCTTGAACCAACGCCTGAACACACTCCAAGTACAATGTGCACTTGGAGTTAGAGCTATATTGGTGTAAATGTGATAAGTTCAGGAGCCATGATTTGGAATATAGATGCTCTCGATGGCTTTCTACACCTATAGCAATAACTAATAAGGTAAAAGGATGAGAAAAAAGTATTTTGAGTCCGTGGCGGTAAATAGAATTTAGCAAAGCTGATTTCCACTGACGGCTGAGCATGAGCAACAGGCTCCGTAACTGTGTCGTTGTTGTCATCAGTTGTCTTTGTTTATCACCTACGTCTTGGAAATTTATTCTAAAAATGTATTGCCATCCATATTTCCAGTACTTTTTACCGCAAAGTGTAACGGTAAAAAAAATAATAAAATAAATAAACAAGAACGCTGAGGTGAGTTGAAGAAAAAGAACGTTTAAACCAGTGAATAAAAGCTCCTAAGCAAGGGCTAAGGCAGAAACATGTAATACACCGCCAACTTGGTTATTTCGATCCATGGACTGTAGTCTCATGCTAATTATGCACTCATCAGCATATTGGGAGCTGTTATTCACTGCAGTGGCGTAACTTCAAATTTAGGGCCCCCCCGCAGAAAATATGATTGCCCCCCCCCCCCCCACACACACATAAAAAAAAGAAACAAAATTTTTGAAAAAAAAAAAAATCAGAAAAAATTTAAAACTCATATCAGGTTTTTATGTTTCTTATTCATTTTTTATATTTTAGGTTTCTTGTCTTTCGTAATAAATCTACAATGTAGTATGAAAGGTGATGAAAGTAAAGAACGAATTAAGACTGTAAGTAAAAACCCGAAAAAGCGACGTTTAAAAACACAAATAGATGAAGTTAAAATTGGCGAACATGTTTCAAAAGCCTAAAGCTTCCTTCTTCAGCGCCAAGCAAGAAATGGAAAGAAACAAAGTGCCGGGAGAGTTTAAATAGCAAAGGAGCAAAAGCTAGGCCAATCAGGTGTCAGCGTGTGCCGAGTCCTGATTTGGCGTTGCGTTGTCAGAAAATTTAAAAGCATGAAGTAAAATTGGCGAGATGTGTGGAACTGCAAAAGATTCGTTACAAATATTACTTAAATTTTTATGAACATGAAAGGCTTCTAAGAAATCCAACTCGCCAGCAGTTGAAGGTCTGCAAATAATTTTAGCTTCGGAGAAAACAAATCTATGGCCCATTTCCCAACAGTGTTTCGCGATTGAGGATTTTGAGAGTTCTTTCTTTTTAACATAATTTTCATGTTCCTTTAACCTAAATTTTAGCGCCCTTCGGGTCTGTCCGACGTAACCAATTTGACATTCACATTTTATGTGATAAATGCCCCACTGATCAAATGGTTGGATGGGGTCTTTTAACTTGGAAAAAGTTAGTTTGTTGATGGGTCTGTAAATGACATGAAAATCAAACTTGCTGAGTATTCTAGAAATGCGAGGAGAGATTTTTGAATAAAATGGTAAGACAACGAAATTGGTGGAAGGAACACTGGGTTTTTTGTGGGATGCACTGCGGTTCGAAAGTTTATTATAAGCATTGTCAATGATTTGATAAGAATAACCTCTGTCAACGGCCAAATTTCGTTGTCTTACCATTTTATTCAAAAATCTCTCCTCGCATTTCTAGAATACTCAGCAAGTTTGATTTTCATGTCATTTACAGATGGCCGTTGACAGAGGTTATTCTTATCAAATCATTGACAATGCTTATAATAAACTTTCGAACCGCAGTGCATCCCACAAAAAACCCAGTGTTGTAAAATTATTTGCAGACCTTCAACTGCTGGCGAGTTGGATTTCTTAGAAGCCTTTCATGTTCATAAAAATTTAAGTAATATTTGTAACGAATCTTTTGCAGTTCCACACATCTCGCCAATTTTACTTCATGCTTTTAAATTTTCTGACAACGCAACGCCAAATCAGGACTCGGCACACGCTGACACCTGATTGGCCTAGCTTTTGCTCCTTTGCTATTTAAACTCTCCCGGCACTAATTTTAACCTTTTGGCTGAAACAATTTTCGTCATAGACTGAAACAATGTTATCCATTTGGGGGCCCCTAACGAGCAGGGGGGGGGCTTGGCCACGGCCTTGTTCAGTAATCATGGCCCTTTGAGTATTGCATTCAGGCCCGTGCTGGCCCACCGGGGCGTATCCCGGTGCGCCCTCCTTTACGGCACCCCTTTCCTTTTTTGTTTTTAATTCAGCAAGTGAACATTTTATAAAAATCGCGCAGATAACCAGTCTATCTTAAAACCAGTTTGAAAGAAAATAACCTCAATTAATAAAAGTGTAAATGTATCCCACAAAAAATGAACATTAGCAATTGATCAATGAGGTACAAAAGCTTGCACATGCACGCAGCATATAGACCTGCTATAAGTCCTGTCAGCTCAAAAGAAAGGGTCGAAAACTTGGGAACTTCGGGGAACAAAGCAGTAAATTACACTCTATGCAGTGGCGTACATAGCACCCTCGCAGTCCGGGCTGGGCGAGAGGGGGCGCATGAGGTTTGAGGGCACACGATCCAGGAAAATAGCCCTATGATTTATTTTTTATAGTTTATTAAGGGGGTTGGGGACTAACTTACAAATCTTGCTGGAGAAGGGAGCACCTAAGTCTGTACGCTACTGCCTCTATGTTTCATTTGTTGATGTTAACACATAGTTCATTATGTGCTAAAAGACCATCCCCATTCCCCTGGCTTCCTCTTGGCGTATTTTGAGATAACTAGCAGCAGACCGGGTTTTTAAAAATGTTCTAGGGAAAATATAAAAAGGGGAAAAGGACAGTGGTTGGTTACGCAGACAGTTTTGAAAGCTTTTATGGCAGAAATGGGTTAGCTAAAGTGGCGCCCCAGTCAGCTACTTCCTAAGAGATGACGCCTCCAGGGATGAAGATTCCCAATGAGAAGGCACGGAAGGTCGCTACAACCACCCGAAAACATTCCTTATTCGACAAATTTCGTCTGACTGGCCCCCTTACTCCTGGAAAAATTATACTTCAAAAAAGTGTTTTACACAAATGCTTGAAAATATTTTGTTAAATGTAGCTGTAAACCTTGAATTTTAAAGTTTCTATCAGAAATGGGGGGGGGGGGGGAGGGTATATCCAGTTGCCCGGAATTCAGCTCCTTGATTTTAAAAAAAATATCCTCCTGCGAAATGCAAAAATCATGTTCTAGCATTTTTTGTAGCACGTTTACCAAATTAATTTTATAAAGTCATTAAATATCGAATTTAGCATTTTGGAAGTTCCTTTGTAACTGCTTCCTTTATTAATATGTTAAGCACGAGAAAAAATATTACACTACCTTTATTCTTCTTCGTTTTCTGCGGTACTTCTGATTGAAAAAGAAATTGTCGTTTGAAGAAATATTTTTTAATATCTATTTTTAACTTAAAACAGGTGCATCTTTCAAAGTTTTAACAATTTCGTAAGACTGTCAGGGCCGGATTAACGTCCATTTACGCCCCAGGCCAAATTTAAAAACTGCGCCCTACCTCACGCATCCGAACTCAATCGAAATCGTATCTCCTCATTACCATTTGATGAAATTAAAGATGAGTTTCTTTTTTTCTTTTTGTTTTCCTTTAATGCACAAAAAAGGAAGGTCCTTATGTGATCTCTGTGAAATTTTTCATAATTGAAGATTTCAAAATTTAATTTTAAGGCATTTATCGGAAAGTAATGAGATAACTCGCCCTAGGGCAATTTTACGAGTATTTTTAAAGAACTGATATTTTTTAGGCAAAAATTGAAGTATTTTGTTACATTCGACGCAAAAGAATACGTCAAACAGGCGATCTTTTCTCCAGGATAATTGTATTTTTTAAGCTGTATTTAATGGTATCATTGAATTTTTGAAATACATTTTGGATGATTTTTAAAAATGTGTTGAAAGTATGGTAACTGACTGACATTTTAAAAAGTATCATGTCAGTCAATTACCTTTTTTTTTCATAATTTTTCTAAAATTATGTAAAATGTGTTTTGAAATTTTAATTATTCCATTAAATTCAAGGAGAAAAGATCGGTTGCACAACGTGTATTTTGCTTTAGATGTTACAAAATACATACTACTTTTGTCCTAGAAATGACAGTCACATACCCGTGGAATTCTAACCCCCCCCCCCCCTCCGGATATTTTCAAAATTGAAGTTCCACATACGCAATTGCAAGTCATATTTGATGATGTTAGAAAAGGGAATAAGTTCGAGAACTCCTCCTCCCAACATTTCGAAAATTTTGATAAACTTTAATGATGCTGGGGAAAGGCGGAAATCGAGAGAGGTCTCTCGGAACTTTTTCGAAGTTGAGGTCCTAAACTGCCATTTTAGAAGGTTATTTTTTATTCGGGACGATCGGTAACTCTAGTACAGTGGTCGGAAGTAGCGCGCTACAAGTAGCGAAGCTACTATAGTAGCTACATTTTTTAGTAGCTTGTAGTGTAGCGCACTACTTTTTAAAAAAAGTAGAGTAGTGAGTAGCGCGATACAAAAAAATAGTAGTTTGTAGCGATTTCAGGAAACTACTTTTAAATTAAAAAAATAAATAAATAAATGAAAAAAATTTTTAAAAAAAGAGAACGAAGGAAGAAAACAAGGTTTTCTTGTGGCGAATATTCGAAAAAATTGCAAAAAAAAATCTAAAAAGGACAAATTTTAGCAAAAAAGGAATAAAAAGGAAAAGTCACAAATAAATTCAACGACAATTCCTATTTCTATTCCATATTCGAATGAGGTAATTTTTTAATCTAAACCACTTTTCGAATTTTTTCGGTCGATCCTCAAACGGTGTATTTTTGATATTTATTTATTTTTTAAAAAGTAGCGAAGTAGCAACTACATTTCAAAAGTAGTGTAGCTCGCTACATTTAAAATAAAGTAGTTGTAGCTGTAGTTAACTACATTTATGAGAAAGTAGTTGTAGTTGTAGTTCGCTACGAAAAATATGTAGTTTTTCCACCCACTGCTCTAGTATGAAATTTTTTCGAAATTGAAGACCAAAAACATTGTGGCCCATTTCCTATGTTGTTAGAGAAATGGATGAGGTTTAGCCATTTTCCCAGAAAGTTTTTGAAATTTTAGTCCTAAATAAGCAATGAGAAACTATCTTCGAGGACACTAGGAGAAACGACGGTGTTCGGTAATTCGTTTCCGTAAATGTTTCGGAACTGAAGCCCTGAAAACAACTAGACGATTTGAATAGCGTTAGATGAGGACTGAATGCCGGGGGGGGGGGGGAGGCTCTCTAGGAAAATTTTTAAAATTGAGACCCTAAACACGAGGTATTAGACGATTTTTAATGAGGTGGGAAAGGCCTGAAGTCACTTCCCAAAAAAGTTTTCGATCCTGCTGACTAAAAAACGGAATTTTAAATAATATTTTATGATATAGAAGTGAGGCGTTTGAAAGCTTTCCATAGAAAAAGTTTCGAAATTGAAGCTCTAAATATGCATTTATAGGAACTTAAATGCATCTGACAGGGCTGGCTCTGAGTGAAAAGATGGGGATTAGGGACTCAACTACGAAAATTTTCAAAATTTTAGACCATCTTCAAAATGTTGGGAGAATAAGGGTGGAGGGTCATCTATTTAAAACATATTTCGAGGCATCTTCTGTATTTTTTTTCCACTTGGCTTAGATCTCCGTGATGATATTTTAAAGGGAAAAAAAACAATCTTAATCTTAATACTATTATAAATGCGAAAGTTTGGATGTTTGGATGTTTGGATGTTTGGATGTTTGGATGTTTGTTCCTCTTTCACGCAAAAACTACTGAATGGATTTTAATGAAACTTTTACCATAATGTAGCTTATACATCAGAATAACACATAGGCTATAATTTCTAACGATATTCGAAAAAGTTTGATTGGTAGCGCTTTTTTCATTCCAATTTAAGGTACATTTTTCGCATAAATCCGCGAAGGCTTCCAGCAAAGTAATTCAGTATTTAGTGCATCATCTCAACTCCCTGTCGATAGCTAGAATTGCGTATATCATTTCCGCTTTTTGCATTAAATGTTCAAGGCTTTTCTCAAGTCAAATCAAAAAGTAATTTTTTTTTTCAGCTTCATGGTTTTTACATAGACATTGGAAACGAACGCGCCAGCTCTTGAACGAGCTTTTACTCTATGATTTGTATTTTAAAACATTAGTAGATTGTTCACGGCGTCAATTATTTTCTCGAATTTTGTAAATATGTGTTTTAGAGTATCGGTAACGTAACCGCTAGAAGAGATTGGCAACTAATAAATTGATTAGGTTCATTATTTTCGAATTTGATGGAGCTTTAAATACAACTTAACGGTATTTCTTAAATTTCTTTGCTTTGATTGGTCACTTTCTCTGGTACTTATAATAGGGCAGTTCCTTAGTATCCGATTGAACAGGAATTTTGCCAAATTTGCTGCAAGATTTTAATAACTGAGATTCTCGGCGATTTTTTCAACTGACGCCTATTTTTGTGCCGAAGACTACGTAATAATACTTTACTTTTTACACGACGTAACCAAAATAAACCGATTATTGTCTGATATTTATCGACTGCAGCAAAATATCCATCATCGATATAATACTCCCACATTTGAAAAGTTCAGTTTTTTTTCTTTTGTTTTCCGATTCCGAATGTATCCATTAAAAACCTTTTTAAAATTATGTCAAAAAGTAAAGTAATCCACATACTAAATTATTAAAACCCTTAAACAAGACTAAAATTACCACTAATTTGCATTTTTGCATAAATAACTGCTAAATGTTCCCTATTAATTTCGAAATCATTTAGGACAAAAACTTTTAACGTCATTTTGTGGTCAGCAATAGTATCTCAGAATTTGACAACTATTTCTCTGTGACAAAAATTAGTGACATAATAATACTTAATGTATTTTCATAAAGTAAGTAGGGGAGCAAAATTATCCTAGGTATCCCAAAACAGTTACGCAAAAATTTGGCGACATTTTAAAAATCGCCAAGCGGTGTGTTCTGAGTTCTTTCAGTTCAGGGAAAAAAAAAACAAAGGTGAGTATAAATTGTTTCTCAATATTATTATTGACCCAGGCAACGCCGGGTATTTTTGCTAGTATATATATATGTGTGTATAAATAATATGTTGGAAAATAACTGATGTAATTATAAATAATATATACAAAGTTTGAGTGTATATAAAGTATATATACAGTAGTTTCAGTGCAAAATAATCAATATATTCTGCAGAGGTGCCTCGACATGAGGTCATTGCTAACTCCCCAAAATTTCCTTATTCGGCAAATAATGTCTGCCAGTTTGGCAAATTTGGAAATAACAATTCAATAAATTTTTGTAAGGATGTCTAATGTCTCTTTTCGTTAAATGTTGATACTTGTGCATGCTCGCATTTTATCCTGAACAAAAATTTGAAGTTTCACACACACACATTCGGTAAATTAACTTCCCCCTCCCAAAAATTTTAACTTTGGGCTCCCCTATTAATTGGCAGTCCTAAATAAATATGAATTAATAAATTATTAATTTCAAAAAAAAAAAATACTGACATGATTTATAGAGAGAAAAATTGTTTCATAAATAAGTTTTATATTGACCATTGTCTGTACCATGGCTTTTACCATATTTTTAAGAAATGATTGTTTAAATCAAAGGTATGGAAAAGTATCAGCTTAGACTAGAAAATGAATTACCTCAACTCAAGCTTTACGTCCCCTGTTTGCCCCCCAATTGCTGTTTTTTTTTTTTTTTTTTTGCTGAATTGATAATTTTGCAATCCCTTCTAGTTTGACTTTTTTTCTCCATATATTTTATAGCGCTTTGGCGTTCTTGTTTTTTTTTTTTTTTTTTTCTTTCTTTCTCTTCCTTTATTTTTTTGTTTATTTATTTTTTACAAAAAACTGTATTAATTTTTTTTCCTCCGATATATGCGCCCTTACGAGCTTGCGCCCCCTAGGCCAATACCTAGGATGGCCTATTGGGTAATCCGGGCCTGAAGACTGTCCGATCAACTATTAAAACGTTAGAGACTGGAAAGTGCAAATGAAATACTTTAAAAAACTTTACCGCTGTTCTAGAGTCTTTCAAAATCATTTAAATACCTTTTTTAAAACACTCCTTAAAAAGTGCTTCAGTTGTATTTCTTATTAAAAAAAAAAAACAAACTATGAATGAAACTGAATGGCCAGAATATTACTCTCTCGTTAATTATTTTTTTAAAATCTCTACACTATTTTCTTTTAAAAGGATTTTTATGCGTTTTTATTACTATTCGGTCATTTTTATATTAAGTTGCTGTGTCTGTCGGCGAGTCGGGAATTGATTAAAAAAAACTATTATATAACTATACTGAAAAACCGATGTAAGTAAGTGATGATATGTTAATTTTTTCTCCTCTCTCAGTCTTCCTCTCAGTCTTCCTCTCTGTCGATTAATGTCAATCGTTTGTTATACTACAAAAGAAATATAAAATTTGATTGATCTTACTTTGCAAAGGAATGCGGAATATTTATAAGGTTTTTTGTTTTGCCTATTTTTTTAAGTCCCAATTGCCCCATATAAGGGCTCAAAAATGCAGAATTTTAAAAAACTTTTTTTTTCAAAAAATTTCTCCGGGGGAAAAAAACCCACGGACCCCCCCTAAAATTACAAAAACATTCTATCCTACTGAAAAAGAATTCATTGATCTCTCTTAATACCCTTACTCAATAAAAAAATCAGTCCAAAAAAAAAAATTAACAAAAAAAAAAAACACAACACACACACACAACACACACCACACACACACCACACACACACAACACACACACACACAAGAAAAAAAGCATGTGTGTGGTGTGGGGGGGGGGGGGTCCAGCAAGAAAAAAAAGACTCATAAACACACTCAAAATGTTTGTGTGTTTTGGGCAAATGTGCAAAACTGGGCCCCTCCCGAAAATTTTTTTTTTTCTATATGCGGCCTTGCCACAGCCCCTAAGTATGGAAGCGCCTTGTTCATCTTCTGTCCACCGCCCTTCCAAGACACCCAGCACGGGCCTGAGTAGTGGAGAATGGAGAGTTCTGGAACAGGAGCAGGAGCAAACAACAGTGGGAGTTCTGGAACAGGAGCGATAGCTCCTTTCAAATGCAATGGGAGGAGAGTTCTAGCACAGCTCCCCTTTTTTTCGGGTGGATGAGAGTTCTGGCCCATGATGGATGTTGCATTTATTTAAATGTTTATTTATTTCTCTAACTTCGAAATTTATGTTACAAGTCATCGAGAAGAAATTTGAAAAGTACAAGAGATGTATAAAAAAGATACATTAATGAGATTGTTTTAAAAATATGTGATTACTATGATTTTGTGAGAAATTTTCAAGATTAATTAATTATGTTCACATAGAAAGAAAAAAGATTAACATGTACATTTTGCATTTTAAAAGGAATGTAAAGTCTGTCAAATGAATTTGGAGATTTTTACTGATTAATGCTTACAAATTACCAAAACTGTTCCCCACTAACTAATGAAGGAAATTAGCCGAGGGTCCCACTCCTAGTTACCGAAACATGCGTAACAGAGCCATAACACCAACGGGAAGTGCAATGTTGGGTATAGATATCGGACGCTTCCTTCGTATGTTTCATCCCCCCCCCTTTTTTTTTTTCTTTTTCTTTTTTATTATTATTTTTTTTTTTTTCTTTTCCTTCTTTCTTTCTGTCGATCCCTTAAATCGTTATCATATCATCTTCGCGTTCATTCATCAGTGATGGTATTTCACAATGTCCATGAGCGAGTGTATTTACACCATTGTCCAAAATAAATCGCTTATCATCATAAGCACTTAGTGCAATCCTATTCTCCTTCGCTGTAAATATTTGATGATTGTGGTTGACAATTTTTTTTGACATCGTTCTAATACGTTCTAAATCCAAAAGACATTTTTTATAATCATCATGAGTTAGTGAATTTTTTATAGCAATTCTTGGAACACCTTTCGCGGTTTTTTTCTCAAAACTTGAACTTTTTATGCTGTATACTTTGGATCGAAGTCCGACAAATTCTAAGATTGGAATTCCGGCTAGTTCATCCTTCATTTTTCCAAGGACTTTTTTATTTTCTAAGCTAAAAGTGGGATGCTGCGAGTCATAATCGGACGTGTCGAAGTGGACATGATCTTTCTTCATATCCTCATAGATATCATCGCATTCCACTTCGTAACACAAAGAGTCTGTGTCGGTGAAAAGTAGCGATGCCTTGTCTCCATATTTCGATTTAAAGTAGTTATAATGAAAATCATACATGTGTTTTTTACTTAAGTCCAAAATAGTTGCACCTGTATATATAGGTCGATTTAGTCTGACGGTAATTTTTTTCATGTTGACTCCCACTAAGTCTTCGTTAAAAATGGTATATGCATGGAAGGCAGGTGATGCAAGCACTTTCTTCATGCGTTGCTCATTATTTATTAGCTCGATATTTACACGATTTCTGAGATTTTCAAGAGTTTTACCATATACACTATTGTTCAATAACTTATAAAAATCCTTTTCAAACTTTGTATTTACGTTCTGTCTTTGTGTCGTGTTAAAATCAATATAGGGCTTAAGCCACTGCTCCTGCTCGAATTTTATAACTCTGTGAATTTTGCTTACTTTCAAGCCTAGTTTTATATACTGCTTTAAGTTTCTGTAATGGACAACGTATCTTTCTTTATCGTACAAATTCGGAGTTAATTTTTCTACGCTGGTTAATTTAAAATTATGTTTATCTGCAACACTTCGGCTAAAGTTCGATACCATTTTACTATCAATTTTCAACACCTCAGGTGCTAGTGGGTACTCACTATGCACAGCGTGCAAGTCTTTACAATAATCCAAATCAACTTCAAGCATGTAGCCATACTTTCCGTTGTCATCCAAATTCATTAAATCAAGTTTCGATATTTCTTCTTCACGTAGCCACTTAAAATTTTTAGTAGGAAGATTCTGAGACATCGCATGCCCGTACAAGTTGTTAGCGTCATAGTACATAATGTATTTTGATGGTAATGTGTTGTCATACTCAGTTAAGTATTTATTATTCGCTCTGCTGTACCTCTTACTGATAGTACTGACACCACCTCTCAATGACTTTTCGAAAAAGAGGTACATATCTTGATCAGTTAAAAGTTCGAGTTTAACACCTGTCATTTTTAAACATGCTTGCCATGACAGTCCAGCAGCCGTGAACACATGACACGGATCGATGTCATATATAGATACACTCATAGATCGGAAATTTTCAAAAATATCTGATAAAAGCAGACAATCTGTTCTTACATAAACATCATGGTATTCACCAAGTGTTTTTATGTTCAACACGCGCCATACTTTCTTGGCAAAGTCATAATCATCGTCGGATATATCACAATTAGTCAAATCATTTTTAAAATAGCATTTATCCGGTAGCTTTTTTTCATTAAACTTTTCAAAGGAATCAAAGTATGAGTAAGGATACACACCCTTTCTCAAAAATAGATCGACATGTTCATCTTCAACATGTTTTCTTAAAATGGAAAATTTTTCCTTAGCCAAGTTTTCAGTTAATGCTTCTAAGGACGTATTCAAAAATTGGAAAGAGTCCAGAAACTGCAGATTCCCAAGGGAGAATGTCAAGTACTTTTGCATATTATTAGGGATGCAGGAAATTCGTTTCGACTTGATCTTACCAATACCACTCATGAGTAGGTGACCGTCATAGTTTTTCAGGTTATGCATAATAATAGGTATTTTTTTGGATATTTTATAATTTAAATTACAAGAATTGTGGGCGGCGCCCCTGTAGTTCCCATCCAAATGATTATGGTCGCGCACTCTGTCAGATTTTAAAGGCTCTTCACATATATGGCAAATATCAGCTTCCTGAAATTGTTTTTCTTCGTGATCTTCTATTTTCATGGGAACGGGGTTTTTTAAGATGTTCTCAATGTAAAGTTCTTCTTTTAATATATTATCTAGGAAATTATCTACTGCGTTGCCCCCCCTGTATACAACAGGTGGTTTAATACTTTCTCCATCAGGACCTATCACAATATAAGCATATCCACACGGGACGTGCATTGTACATTTTTCAGTGGAGGACGTCGTAGGGGAGTTTTCGCAGGAGTCGTATTTTGGTAGAATACACTCAAAATCTGCATATATAACATATGGTATTTTTAATTTATAGTGATACTTATCAAATTTTAAAATGTTTTCATTTTTCTTAGGAAATATAACTTTTTGAGGGTCATGTTCTTGGCAGTAAGTTATATGATCCGATAGCAAGGCACGATTTGAAAATCTATGTAAGCAATAGTCGCAAACATATAATTTTCCATTATGATGAGTCAATGAGGAGCATAGACGGCTCATGCTTTTAATTAGACAGTAGTGCGATGTTTTTTCATTTTTTAAGAGCAGGAGATTTACGTGCTTTCCCATACGTTGTTTAGTTATTCTAAGAGGAAAAATCTGTTTTTCCTGACATCCAAAAATGTTAACAGAAATACCATTGACAGTTTCAAATTTTCCGATCTCTGTGATTTTCACAGGAAAAGTGAGCATTGACACATTTAATGCATTTTCATGCTCTTTATACGAGTTTACTCTTTGGGGGTTACTTGTTTTGGGATAGAGTGAAGCTATTACACTCCATTGAAAGCATTTATTGTCCCGATTTTCTATATTAATTACAGCCTTTTTCTTTTCGATATACTTGGGTAAGGGGATATAGCTTGACCCCATCATGGGTTCATATACACCCATTTTTATTTCTAAATGTAACACACGGTCAAAAATCCATCCGCTACCATTGGCTTCGTACACATCAAATGATGAAAGAATTTTATTTGTGCACGCTTCGATATCTTTTTCAACTTCCTCTTCAACTAATGTCACTATACAATTCGATCGAAAACTAGGTGTGCGGTACTCGTATTCGTCCACGCTTTTATTTCTACGGAAACGCAATTCTGCTACAGCATACCATTTAGCTGATCTATAGTGTCTAATGAATTTTGTTAGTTTAGACTGAATTTGCGTATGTGTGAAATTCAAAAATTTCTTAAAGTCCCATCGATTTTCATCTGTTGGATAAATTTTCGGTGTATCTAATGCTTTTACTGGTTTAGTAAATTTCCGAATTTTTACAGTATTATTCGATGCCGAATGAGGTGTTTCATTTTTTCTTTTTCTCGAACAATTATCGGAATGCCTGGCGAGTAAATCGCTTCTGTAGAAGATCTTTTTACACTTTTCACATTTTTTCTCGTCACTCTTTAAATGCATCGATTTAACATGTCTTGTTAGATTTCTCTTCAAAGTAAAGCCTTTTTCACAAATATCACATGTGAACTTATACACGTTTGAGTTTCCTGATATAGCATCATTCTAAAAAATAAATTAAAAAAAATAACTAAATAAAACTTTTAAAAAATAAACTATTTAGATTTTAGGATTTATAAATTATATGATTAGTTTGATTAGTTAAACTTACGTCTGACATCGAGACATTATTTTCGTCCATACTGCATAACACCCCGTCCTGAACTACCTTACGAGAAGGACCTGCGATGGCTAACTCTTCATTAGTATCAGTCATGAATTGTTCAGAGTTAAATTGAGTAGCAATTTCTGAATATTCTTCCAAAGCATTTGTTACCTCCTCAGAATAGGGCCATGGATTATCCCTGAACTAGGATTAAAATACCATATAATAACAATTAATCTTCTTATATATTTTCTATCATCGTCTCATTAGTGAAAAAGACCGTATTATTATTATTATTATTATTAATATGAATTTAATCTGAACTAAATAAATATTGTATTCATTAGATTATTTCTTACACTATAAATACTAAGTATACTTCCACGCACAAAATGTAAACAAATATATATCTATGGTATACAAAGTACAATGTTTAAGCACCTCAATAAAATCACATGAATCGTTAATAAATAATTTTGATTAAATCAGGATAAAACGGAAACTGAATAAACTAAAATATAGTACTCACCACATCCTTCGCTGTGTCTTCCATATTGTAATAATCCAAAAACGAGTGGCAAAACTTGATGAATATAATTCGATTACATCGGAAGAAAAATAGTCAGCACACTATGAACACGACGGTAACACAACTAAAGTAACTTCGCAGTTCAAAATTTCCTTTTTCCGTGAAATAGCAAATAATTCCATTGCAAAAAATATATTTCTGCTCATCGCATATAAAGATGTTTTCTGCATGATATTTTTTTCCAAGTAAAAACTATCTTCTTAACACATTAAAACGCGGCAGACTTAAACTGCAAAGTACGGACGATGTGCTTTTTCGAACGTTCATTACATGCTGATTAATCCCATCACTTGACCATCGAAGAGAAGTCGAACCTTCTCTGATCGAAAGCAATATCCAAGTGAGACTTTCACGAATCACACGTGCTAAAAGAAATTTATTTTTTATCTCTATAACGTATAACCTGGAATGACTTCTTATATATACCTAGCCTACAACCATTTTGTCTGCTGATTTTCAGGTACTGAAAAGAAAACCAATAAATTCACATATATCCCGAAGAAACAACACATTAAAGACCACCCTGACTCTGTATAGCAAAGCACAGAATCAATGGCTACATCTCCCGGTGCAATGTATTACTAGTAAAAACATTTCACCTTAAGCAATTTTTAATTATACTCGACACAACCAGGTGGAATAGATGCTCTCCGCATCGCCTAGAGTGCATCTTCTTTACAATACCGCCTTCAACGCATCAGCTCAAGATAAAAAGAGAAGCGTTGTAAAACATTCCCGAAAACGATTGCCTTATATCATGTTATTAGTAAGAGGGGCGAATACAACCCACTCATTGCCTGGAGTGTTACTTCTTTACAATACCTCTATTCGATTCATTCTACTGAGAAGCGTTCCCAATCACAGAATGAGCTATGGCATTGTGTAATACAAGTTGTAAGAGGGACCGCGAACACTCCAGCATAGCCTCAAGTATTGCTTGTTGTTGTAATCAGGGACCGTACACTTTCAGCGTCCCCCCTGAAGTATTACTTGTTTACAAGGAGAAATTTTAACAATACGGTGCGCGGCATGCTTCACTTTCTTGAAACATTACCTCCCGCGATCACGGTATTGCCTAGAGTATTACTTATTTTTACAACATTTCACTTAAACTTGTTTATTCCCTGTCAAGTGGCTTTTAGTAAAGCGTCGTTTAATTTTTTCCGAAAGCATTTTAATTGTATAATACTTGAGAAAACAGGTGTTGACTCGAGTCGCATCACCTGGAGTTCTACATGTACCTTTAAAAAAAAAAACAATACCCCCCTCGATGGCGTTTTATTACAGATATATCGAACACTGCCACAGCATTGCCTAGGGAATTACCTTTTTTACAACATTTCACTTACATTTGTTTATTCCCTGCGAAGCGGCTCTTAGTAAAGCGTCGTTTTATTTTACCCTGAAAGCATTTTAATTGTTTAATAGTTGCGAAAACAGGTGTGGTTCAGGGCGTATCACCTGGAGTTTGATTTCTTTGTTATGCAGCGATACAATGTGAAAATGTTATGCATCCATCAGATGTAAATAAAAAAAAAAAAAATGAATAAATAATAAAAATAACTATAAACACTTGACACAATATTTATTTTATTTTTTTATTGCTCCTGTTGTAACGACTAAGCCCACATAGTATGAGTTTGAATGAGTCTTTGTTAATGATTATACAGTATAAATAGCACGGAATAAGGATGACAATTCTCGACTTAACGCGTTTAAACAAGTATCGAAACATGACCAAATAACAGCCTATTTAATCTTACGCCGTGCGTAAGAATACGTTCTGCTTTTATCCAATTACGTCTCTTAAATGTGTGACATCATAGAAAAAAGACCAATCACAGCTTGTTAAAATCAAAAAGTACAGAGGTCCGAAATGTTATGTGAGAGTTAAAGACATTCTGAGCTAACGCTTGCCGTAGACAGTCGCTGAACTACACATTTCTTGTTGATCCCCCGGCTAATACTTAGTTGATTTCATTATGAAGCGTGCACTTTGTGTTTCTTCTGGTTCTTCCAAGAAAGTTCGTTTTTCGGAAAGTGCGAAGAGTGGAGAATCCTTTACGATGAATAATATTCCTGCACATCATTATCATCTCGGCGATGAAAACTTTATAGTCGTGTCCGAATTTACCAACGAGGTCAAAGTACATCTTAGGAAATATAAAAAGGACTTCCAAGGATGCCTCTACCCTACGAAAGAAGGTGTCAATATGTCCCCATTTATCTGGGAATCTCTTTCGAGAGAAATGGACAGTTTGCATCTACCAACTAGAGACGGAAAAGTGGCAATTGTGCGTGATAGTTTGTTTATCTCGACTGTATGGGAAGATTATGTGCCCTACATAATCATTCAACGGTATTATATGAAAAAAGACTTTTCGCGTCATTTTGTGCCATCTGTATGCAAGCTATCACAAAACGAGTGGAATGAACTGGTTAGAGTTCGAAAAAGTGTATCAGAAAGTGTGCACAACATTCGTTTCGGAGAAGTATTAGGAAAACTTATCATGCATGAAGTTTCCGAACTAACTCCATCCGATATGAGCTCTACTCTATGTTCAGAGGATGTGGAAATGGTTCTTTCAACTTCTTTGACAGAACTTTTAAGTGATTGTCTCGGTGGTGCTATCGGTGCAGTTTTCGAATGTAACGGATGTGCCGAGAACTACGCGAATCAACTAGGACATGAATGCATGACTACAAACTTTGAACAAAAACTAGGTATGTACGGTGATGTCGCCCTTTCTTCAATGGACCTTAAAAAAATAGCGAAAGACTTTGTAGAGAGAAATGTACAAATGTTGAACTATCTCACAAAACCTTTTCTTGATAACTTACAGATGTCTTCTCTGTTACAAAATGCAAAAGAAATGTTTGTGTCAACTGATTATGACCCATTGCGTATGTTTTGAATTGATAAATATGTCTGTATAATACATAAGAAATCTTAATAAATATTTAGTTTGTAATATGTCTTGTATTATTTTCCATATAAACGAAACATTAACGCATAAGTTAAAGAAAACAATAAAATAAATAAATAAATATTTAAAAATAATAATAATAACAATTATAAAAGTGTTTCTTTTACATAATGAAAACATATGAGAGAAAAAAAAAATCTAAACTCCGATAGAATATTTTTTGTAATTAAGATGTAGTAGAGAACATGTTTGTGTACTTAAAACTATAAGTAAAAATTGCAATTTAGAAACTTTTAAAAGATTATAGTATTCATCGTCTTAGCAGGTTGAAATGGTTCTGATGATTGAAATAACGAAACAATAGTTTGAAAAGAAAACATTTATTTATAAATATTTTCCCAGTTCATCGAATGAATTACACTCTTTCGTTTTCTTCCTTTTTTCGATTTGATTACAATGTCCTCTTGGTTTACAGAAGGTGATACATTAGTCGGTTTATACTGATGCAAATTCTTATTTTTTAGAAAATGCTTTGGTACATTCATTTCAGATAACGCATTTAGAAATACATCTTTAGAGTTTACATTTGTATCCTTCCTATTACTGAAAATGAGATTTAGTAAATCCGCAATGTTCGAGTCATCAATTTTCTGCTTACGATAGAGCACTTGCCCTTTATCATTCCATGTTAAAACATCCGAATTTCTTTTCATAATCTCTATAAGATTTTTAGCATCTCTTTGAAAGTTTTTATTCACACTATTTAAAATGATTGATTCATAGCTAGTTTTTTCTTCTACAGCTAGATTTTCTTTACTGTCTTCTCTTGTTTTTTCCACTTTTTCTTCTTCTTCTTCTTCTTGCATTTTTCTCCACGGTGGGTTGTACTCAGACATTTGTAATTTCTTCTGCAAAATTTCGTTATAACGTGAAATTTTCTGGTGCTGTTCTAAAGAGCTATTTAAAACTTTCATCATCTCTTTGTCTAATTCCGATAGCTGTTTATCGGATACCACATGCTTAGACACCATTGATTCGGGAATGAGAGCATATTTTTTAACGGTTTCCATTAATTAAACTAGTTAAAACACTAATCGCCGCTGGGATTAACACGTTTAAAAAACCTCCTTTTTGAATTATTAACTTGCGTTTTTTTACAAGTGATGTTTTTCTATTCGACAAATGGCGTAAAGTTTCCTTGTGTTTAGCAAGGGTCCTCTTTTGATGTTTCGTTAGAGGTATATTTCCTTTGAGCGTATTATAGCAACATTCACAAATGGCTTTTATGCACTTTATATTTATTTTTTTCAACAGTTCCTTTTGTAAAGTCGGAGGGCAGATTTGTAAAACGTGCAATTCTTTTAGTTGTTGCTTAGTGACTGTCATTTTCACGAATGAATTCGTTTATTTATATGACTTCACTTTTATATCTATTTTCTTTGATAGATATATTGAATTTCATTGGGTAAAATATTTGTGCGCAGACGCATTTCTTCAGGTGTATCACTCTTTAAATCAATCAGTAGATAAGAAAACTTTTTCTTGGTGGCGTCTTCATAAACTTCCTGAAAGAAATTTAAATGCCTGGGAAATAGTTGTTTCCCCAGATGTGAAATTTGAGTCATATCCCTACGATTTTTGAATAGAATGATATAATGGGCATTCAAAGTAATCTCACGCATTTCTTTTCCTTTATGAAAAAAGTTTTGAGTTATAAAAATAACCGAAATATTTAAATGGTGACTTCCACGAGTAAACAGTTTGGTTATAGTGTCACTTTTACCACATTCAGCCATTAAATCGTCAATAATAAACAATGTGTTACTTCCTAAGTACTCATGGTAATTGGACGGGAATCCTTCTACGAACGTAACGTCTGGTATCTCGTTGTACAGTGGTTGATGCACGCCGTAAAACCATACCACTTTATCCGGTACTGTAGAAAACATTTCCCGTCTAAATCGTAAAATATTCGCGAAAAATACTGATTTCCCACATCCCGTGGGCCCAGAAGCTATCAATGTGAAACTGTGTTGGAACTTTGGGAAATCCATCATAAATGAAACAGAGGCAAAAGATTTTACACTTAAATACATTTATTGATAGAAATTCGGATGTACATTAAAATACTTGGCTACAAAATTATAAACACGTTTATCATTGCAAACGTGGTTGGTTACAAAAGTAGAAAGAATAGCCTTCAGTGATTGTCCACGACATTTTGCATATAAATAATAAACACAATATTGACCGCATACAGCTGTCGAATTACTTTGTAGTGTCATAGGATTAAAAGTCACATTGGAAAAATTTGATACAAAATCATTAACATAGCCTTGAAAAAATGCCGGACTGTTTCCATAGGAATCGAAAAATTCTAGTTGATCCGATGATTGAATATAGAAAGCTAACCAGTGACTTCCAGGTTTCGATGAGGAATCCGCGTTTACAATAAAACAAGTTGGAAATTTATTAATTTCCGATGGTAGATAATCACACGGGATTACATCACCAAAACATTTCTTCGTGTATCGATCTCTTTGTAAGATGTTTCGTATCTGTTCGGAATTCATATTCTTCTAATTAGCAAAGTCGCATAAAACGTGACGAGATTTGGTGATTTCGATGACGTTTTGAAATTCAGCGTAAACGAGTACAGATAGAGTTTCAGGGATAGCGGAGGCAAATTTTATTTCCACTCTTAAATTTCCTTGATGTTGAAGATTTAAGTGAGGCCCATTACACATGTCATCAGACAAGTCGAATGCGTACAGCACCTGACCGTGCGAGTACTCATCACGCGTTAAATATATACCCTTATCAGCATTAAATCCCGAGAATAAACTATGGTACGCTCTTATGTAATTATTATTTTTAAAATCTAATTCTAAGGGTTTGCAGGGTACAGATTGCCCATCCACGTAAATAGATATGAAATTCACATTGTGATGAGAAAACAGAAAAGGATTCTTGGAATAGTTCCCGTTCAAAGCAGCATTTTCAACGCATGTTATCACTACTCTTTTAGGCATCACACCCAAAAATACATTATCTTGCATGAAGGAAAAACTTCCTTTCGATATTGAATATGTTTTGCATAATACTCTGTCAATAGGATATTTCGCAGAGGTTTTTTCTAATGCCTTTGCATGGCCCAGAGACACACCGGGACTCACTTTTACTTTTCTTATAAAAAGCGATGCGTGTTCTAACACTACTTTATAATCTGCGTCTTTCTTAGTCGATAAAAGACAGAAGGGTGCACTGCTTCGAATCATTTTGACTTTAATATCGACAAAATTTAACATTATGCGGTTTTGCTGGAAAATGTCTGAATGTAGCTTTCCCAACATATCAAAAGTTTTACTGTCCTTACTGAGTTCATATCTCGCTTGTAATCCACTGTCAGCATTGGCATCTAGCGGATCGATTTTGTCAGGATGAGAATCTTTGTAAAATAGTTCACTGGTTAGTAAACTCTTCTTCGCGTCTTCTCCATAATTCAAAAGAGTTTCAATGTAGGCTCTGTATGGATATGTGTTGCTTGCTGAGGAAATATTTCGCTCATTCAAACTTACATCGACTTGTGAAAACAAAGAATGTAAAAATAAATTGACAGGGGCGACTGGTTCGTTTTCAGATACCGAGGATCCATCGGGCTTCACAATTTTTACTTTCACGTAAATATATGATGCATTTATGTCTGCATATTCCTCGCCACTGCCAGAAATATTAAATTCTATAGGGGATCCATTTTGTATACTAGCGATGGGATGATATTCGATAAATTGTCCTTTTTCAATGGCAGCTTGTGTGGCTGGCATAGTAAAGAGATCTAATTCCGATTTCACGCATACAGGTGAGTCTTTGTGAATAAGAGAAGTCATTTTTTGTTTTAAGAAAAAATATCGTGTGCTTTCACCTTCTTGACTTTGCGAAAACTGACACTTTTCTTGGTGAGCTTGCGCTTTTTATTTCGTTTTCCTGAACCAATCATTGTTTTAATTTTCACTGCTGCTTTATCAGTTAAATTTCTGCTGGCTTCTTTCAGTCGTCGTTTTGCTGCCACTTTCAGATTTTCACCATGTGACATATCGTTAAATACGTCCACGCTACTATTTAGGATTTGTTTACCAACAGCTTTGGCACCAGATTTGAGAAGTGGAACAGCGGCTCTGAAGAATGATTTGAAGAGACCTCCGAACCCGCCATATCCAGTTTGATATGGAGCTCCTTGATAAAAATTAAGTCCAGCTCCCGATTGATTGGTGTAATAATCCTCAAAGGATTTTCGACAGCACTGATAAGGCACTAACATCATGAGAGATACTTTTGACGAAAGTGAAGCTTCACGTATGAGCGTCCACGTTCAAATGGTACTAAGATTCCTGTGTTCGTTCTTATAACTATTTCTATTGTATCAATAATCTTTCGACTGACTGGTAAATAATGCGGTCTTTCGTATTCAACGCTCACAACTTCTCCGTCGTTACCACTAACTTTGACGGTTCTTAATAATGGCGCAAAGACATCGCCTACTATCTGCGGTTCTATAATGTCTGTATATATCATCAAAACTTGAAAGTGAGCATTAGGATCCGCCACGAGAGGGCTAAACACGGAATATTCTTTCAGTGATTCATTTTCTCTTTGAACCACAGAAGGTGCAAAGCCCAGCATTTGACATAATCCATCGTGGAAAATAACTCTAGCATTATTTTTTACTTTTACACGAACACGTTTCGTTACAGGATTATAATTAAAATTAATCTTGTTTTCTTGGTCGGGCACTGCAATGGCTTTTAAAATATCGGGAATGCTTTCATAACAACAAGGTGGAATATTCCTACTCAATTCTTTCCCATCACCTAAATCATAACCTATAAAGTTATTCTGATTATTTATGTTATACCACGTATGTGGATAAATGAATTCAACTAAACCAACCATCCATTCTCCTGATAACTCAATTGGTGTGGGTAATCGTGTAACAAAATGTGAAATCTTGTTGTCGGAAAAATATTTCATGGAGCTGTCGCTCGGAAGCGTCACATAGAAACTCATGGTCTAAATGATGGAAAACGAACGTGTGGATGATATTTATAGAATCGATAAATGAGAAGAAGGGATCCATTGATTAAACTTTTCCGGATACCCTCGAAATTTTACGTAATATTCCGTTTTGTTTTTCATCACTCGTTTTTTGATTATTTTTTCAATTGTATACTCTTCTTTAAGTTTAACTTTTTGTAATTCTTGTGAATAAAAGGTACCTTGAATAGCTTCACCTAATAAATCTTTAACCCTATAAACAGGAGGCATTCGCTTAACACATTCGGTAACAATAAATAACTCCTCTGTCCAGTTTGTTTCGTATCCTTTTTCAAATGTAAGTTTTTGCTTAGATATACGTACGACATCACCTACATTGAAAACACAAGGTTTTGTTTTCATTTCCATGTTTCCATAAACAGTGAACCATACGTCCCATTGGTTTTGAGCATTTACTTCTGCTGGGGCTCTCTTGATCGTCGAATGATAAGTATTATTATAACTCGCTATTAAGCTATCTAGAACATTAATGTAATTATACGTGTTTTGACTTGTGAAATATTTCCACATCTTCCCCTTTAGGGTCCTGTTAAATCTTTCAATCACGGAAGCTTTCGTCGAATTAAATGTAGTGAAAAACTTCACATCATTCTCTCTGAGAAATGTTTGAAATTTAATATTTTTAAATTCCCTACCTTGATCGGTCTGTAAAAGACTCGGTTTTCTTTCCGAAAAAATAACTTTAAAAACGTTGAGTATGTCTTGTCCACGTTTTGTTTTCAATGGCTTTGCCCATGCGTATTTTGATAAAATATCAATACATGTTAATATGTAACGATATCCTTTATTATGTTTTTGTAAACTGGAGACGTCGACTATGTCAGCTTGCCATTGATGATCAATCGAATTTACCATAACTCGATTAGTTGGAAATTTCTTTTGAACTTTTTTATGTAAAGTGTATGCATCGACACCTTCCAACCATTTCTTTATTTCTTTTTTAGAAATTTTTCCTTCCGCGGCTCGGTATAATGCATTTATACCACCAAAACTCGCTTTCTCTTCTGGATCCTGATATACCTTATCCATCACAGTCAGAGTAATTAATTTGCAATCACATTCGAAATGAAATAGCAGCGTCAGATGTATCATTTGGGGAAAGCATGAAATCTATGTTAAAATCTGATTTTCCTGTGATTAAATAAATAATAGTCATAACAACGCACACACAAACGTATAGAAGAGCCATCCATACAACCTCCTCATTTGCTGCCATAATGAGAAATGAAATTTATTTTACAAAAGTCAACTTAACAACATTTGGTTCTTAAAAATAATGTAGTTCGATATCAAATCTATAGATGGAGCCACTCAAACAGTGAAAAATAAAATAATAAAATCTAGATAAGATTAACTTTAACTTGCCATGAGACAGAAACATTCATGGCTCAATCGGTAAAGCGCGCTACCGATTCGGCCATGAATGTTTTTTGTAACCAGAAGATGGTGGGTTCGAATCCCATGCTTGGACTAAATCAATGTGCAGAAAAAAATATATAAATAACGTAGATACATTTCTTTTAATTTATACGAAAACAAAACTCGCACTAGATGGCAGCACTAGGTTAGAAAAAGATGGTGATATAAGAAAAAAATAAATAAATAAACATTTAAATAAATGCAACATCCATCATGGGCCAGAACTCTCATCCACCCGAAAAAAGGGGAGCTGTGCTAGAACTTTCCTCCCATTGCATTTGAAAGGAGCTATCGCTCCTGTTCCAGAACTCCCACTGTTGTTTGCTCCTGCTCCTGTTCCAGAACTCTCCATTCTACACTACTAATATGGAACAGTGACAAGATTTGCTTTCTTTTCGTTCCTTTTATATTGAATCAATGGGTCGTTTTAAAATATCAAAGTAAGCATCTATTACTGCTAGCATTCCATGCAGCATTTCAAGAAGTCAAATATAGATTTTAACTCTACGCCATGATATCCATCTCCAAATTTATTAAAAATATACTTTTCGTAAAAAGTACGCAAAACGTTAAATTTATAAACCGGGGGCATTTATTTTGCGAAAAAAAAAAGAAAAAGAACCCACATTTTTTATACCAACTAAAAACCATAATGAACATTCAAAAAATTTTGAAAATTGAAATAAAAATTGTAACATATAAGTTTGATTTTTAACATTAGAACATCTAAACAACTATCTATCGAGTATGTGCTCGTTAAATCCATAGATGCGAAACCCGGCATACCCGTTCACTAGCTGTTACCATAGGTGCAGAGCTCTTGGAGACATTCTGTCTCCCCACTCTGAACAATGTTCATATTGTGCCGATGGTTCTACCATCCTTAGAGGTTAAAACAAAATCCTATCTACTTCGGTTTCTGATATTCTGAACAGCCACAGTCTTCTCGTCTAATTTGAACCTGTCCAATTGGAAGGAGTTTGGAGCTCTGAAGTATCATCAGTAACAACAAGGTTTTACGATGCAAGAACTCAATAGAGGTTATTAATGTTTGATTTGAAGTAAAGCAACAAATCTTGGACGGCAGATATTTTAAAGTAAGAAAAAAAACTGGATATATTTTAATTAAATAATGATTTGTGATGGAAGCGATTTATTTTTAATTCGATGTAGTAATTGCAAGTGCCCACTTGATAATTGATATTAAAAAAAAAAAAAAAAAAAAAAAAAAAAAAAAAAAAAAACATCCTAAACCTTGCACTTTGAACCGTCAAATCAATCAATCAAACTATTTAACGCAACATAGTGAGATTTGTATTTAAATATTGGTTTCCAGAACGAGCATTTTAATGCCTCAATCATTCGTAATATTCACAGATCCTTTATTTTTCTTGCTAACGCTTTATTGATATGGTTTGGAATGGAATTTGGTTCTTAAACTTTAAGCAATAGCTGTGTACGTCCAATGAATCGCAAGGAGTTCAGGTGCTAGATTAGTGGTAGTGTTATGAAATTAGTTCAAAATCACGATATTGGTATTGAATTTTTATGTTTCAGTCATAATTTTATTAATTTTTTTTCTTCGTATAAGGCTTCTTTCAAATGTACAGTGAAGCACGACTTGAAAACTACACATAAATGTAATATATATTTATAATACGCAATACACTAACTTTCTCAAAGAGCAACTTTGCATTCAAAGCAGTTCTATCATACTCTCAAACTATTTGTTTATTTAAAATGTAGGACAAAATATTAGCTTTACTTATTGATTTTTTGTTATTTCACAGAATATTTTTATATAATAAAATTGGGCTGAAACACTTTTTCTGTTTCAAGATAAATGTCAGAGGAAATGTTAAGCGATAAACCCTCCTGAAAATCTACGCCGTACTTTCGCTTTTTTATGTATCTCCCCTCTTTTTGTTTACATTATTGATTAAAAACAAGCGGGTAAAAAATTAAACTTCTACTTTTAAAACAACACGGATTATAGATAGGAATTAATTTTCTAGTTTTAATAATGAAACTGCGTTATTTGACAGGATTTGTAATCTTTAAATCCTTTTTAAGGGAGAAAAACATAATTTTAATGCATAGCTGAAGAGAATTGTTCAAACAAAAATAATTGAAAGATAATGTCACAGGATTCTGGCTCCTCTGCTTTAAACAAAAAAGTTTACAACTTAATTAATTTAAACCATATAAAAATGGTTGTTCAAAATGTCTACTTAGGGGAAGACCGCTTATATTGGACCCCCTAAGAACAGGAGGCCTGTGTCGCTCAATGTGAAGCAAAACAGAAATGCAAAATAGGGCATCATAAGCTAAATTTAATCAGGAACCGCCCTAGGAGCTTATATTTTTGGAAAATATGAAAGTTATTTTTTTAAAAATTATCTTATAAAAAGTTGCAAAAGTCCAATTTAGGAATATATGCGCCTAAATTGAACCATGCGCTTCCTAAATTGGACCGTACCAAGAAATCATAGAATAATTTATGTTTGAACTATACAGCTTTTTTCCTGGATTTGCAGTAGAATTTCTTTTGCTTCGGGCTCACGTAGGCCAGTGTTGATGAACTCGCCAATGGTATTTCATACACTTAATCATGTTTTGCACTTCATCTCTATGAGAAACATTGCAATAGCAATTGTTTTGTGGAGTTTCTTGCTTCTTCTTGTGTGACTTTTTCTGCTGTATGCCTCTTTTATACGACGTTAGAATGATTGCTGAGATAGCCTTCCTTTTTCCTTCTATTGTTTTAGGAAAAGGGGATATGTGAGCCGGCTTTACAAAATCATAGTTAGAGTTTCAATCATGTTTTGATGAGAACTATCCGCCGATTCTGCAGAACTTGTACTAATCTAAGTCGTAGCTAGTACATGTATATGGTGTACAACTTACAAAGAGCATGTATCCTGTTCACTTTGAGTAGTTTCATCTGGACTACTTAACTCTAATTCTGCTGCAGCCAAGTCAGTGTCATTGAACACATGACAATTAACAATCCAAACTCCTGTTCTTCGGAATTAACTCACAGCGGTTTGCCCATAAGAGTTACCAAACAGTTCTCCAATGCGATATTAAATAATGGATCTCATTAGATGTTCTCGCATCCATATATCACTTGCTCCATTAAAATATGTAGACAGACTGAATAAAGACCACATCTACGTGCATGATGTGCTTAAAGAGAAAGCATTATTGTTAGCCAAGTGTATTGCATCAATGTTCTTTATGTAAGTGCTGTGCCTATCCATTAATAGAAGAACATTCTTTTTACATTGCTTGGCTTAACAGTTTTGATGAAATGCTGTATCAATTATGTGAATTATCGTTTGTGATTAAAACTTTTTTTTTTGAACAAGTATATTGCTCACCAGGGAAGCTTGCAGCAAATAACCAGTGTGTTTATACCACGTTCACCATTCATTACTGTTCCAACCTGATGGTTACCTCTGTACGTCAATATATTTTGGGGCTTTTGGACAGTGAAAATACCGACTTCTTCTACATTGAACATTTTAGTAGCATATAAGTTGTTTTTCCTTTTAAAATCATTTCGAAAATATCGAAGAATTTTTCTCTCGGTAAACCAGCGTAAATTTTATTTCAGTTAATAACTATGTTTAACAACCTAATACTGCAGCTTAATGAATGGAGAGAAAAAAAATATACATTTTGAGAAGTTGCAGTTTCTGCTTGATAAAAAAGTTTAAATGAATATCGAGAATAAGTGTTAAAGTATGCTTAAAATAATTTTAACTACACTATTAAATAAAAGGAGTCGCTTATTTTGTGTTACGATTAATAAAAAGTCTTCTTTAAAATCATATTCTTAAATTGGACCACCGGTCCAATATAGGAAAATTTTTTCGGTCCAATAAAGGAAAACACGCCATTTTTTATTCTTCAGCTCATTGCTCTGTCAAAAACTATCACAATTGCGCATATAAATACATCGATGTAATCTTTATTAAGCACAGATTATAATACTGTAACAGCATTTTAGCGCAATTTACAAGTTTTTGAGTTATCCTTCTAGAAACAAGTCCGCGAAATAAGATTTCGCACGTTTTCAACACAAATCAAGCCGTAACTCACGCTAAACAGTTCGAAGACTGGTGAAACTTCATACACATTGTTTTTATTCCTAAAACTTTATATTTCTACTGTTAAAGTGTAGCACAGATCTCTGTACTAGATTTTAAGCTCGAGGTCCAATTTAAGCAGTGGTCCAATATAAGCGGTCTTCCCCTACAATCCTAAGAGAAAAGAGTTTTTTTCTTTTGATTATATTCTTACTTTAGGAGATATATTTTTATTTGGTGGTTTAGGCGAACGGATTAGTGAAACACATAGAGATGCACAAAATGATTTATAAACATATTAAGAAACAGATCAATAAGTGTTTCACTAATCCTTTTTTTACTAGAGATATTTTTTGCACATTTAATAGTATGCATGCTATCCAGCAGTTTGAATATTTCCAATAATCAAATTAAGGCACATAAAATATAAGAATAAACTAGGACAAAAAGTTAAGGATAATCTTTAAAAAAAAAAAAAACTTTCAATTTTACATTTGAAATATTTTTTCCTCAAAAACGCCCACTCCGATATCATTTTTAAAGGTTTAAACTATAAGCAATCATTGATAAATTCTATAAAATACAGTTATGACAAAAAAAAAAAAAAAAAACACTCTTCATATTGTACGTTCAGAAAGTTAAAGAAAATCAAACTCTTCTTTAAAACTAAATTTTGATGAGGAATCATACAAAAAATGTAAACACAAGGTTTGAATTTGATATCCGGATCCCCCGGATCCAAGGTTTGAAATATCCGGATTTTTTATTACATGCGTGACCTTTTATGGGAAAAACAAGTATGGCTATGCACTTTAAATTCATTTCGACCTGTTGGATAATATAATAACGAAAAATGATTTCGAAAAACAAAAGATCCCCACTACATTTAAAATGCTACTTTTTAGATCAAAGTTTCTAATCATGAAAAATAATCTAACGAAACATACTAAATATGGTTTTAAAATAGAAAAATAAAAACAAATAAGGCTATTTGTTACAATACGTTAAACTTAAGTAATTGTTGGAAAGCTATTTATTTTTGTATTTTTTTTTTTATTTTTACAAATTAAAAAACAAAAATCTACCGTTACACATTAAAAGACAATAAACAAATTGCAACATTGTCGCATATTAAAAATAATGCCCGAACTACTATTTAATCAATGATTGGCAACTTCTTGAAGACTTCGTAGAAAAGATTGTTCACTGCATCGGCACCCTTTGTTTTGTTTATTCAAGAAGCAAAAACAGATACCAAGAAATATTTATCTATTTTTAAAAATCTCTGTGGGTTTAGTTTGGCACTTTCATAATGCCCACACATCTTACTTACTGATTAAAACTGCAGCGTTACAAAGACGTAGAATAGTAAGCATCCCATTTTTAGATTTCTAATAACGGTATTTTTGATGATGAAATGATTTGTAATACTTGGTTTTTAAGTCTAGAATTAAATAAAGAGAAACTAGACATTAGAAAAAATAACTAGGTTGATATTACGGCAGTTGTGTGAAGTACTAAAAATAAATATTACAAATCTGTCAAAATAAACAATTATTACAAAAGTAAAATAAACTTGTCTCCAATAACGTTAGGAAATCTGAAATCATATTTCATATATTAGTTGTTTCAGATTTTTAAATGTATATTAATTTATCAATCGCCACATATTCTAGTATTAATGCGTTTTAAATTCTAAATGTTGTTAAGAACATAATTATTGTTGATTTAATCTCTTTAAAAGGAAAAAAAAGTTTTGTATTTTATTGATTTAAAAAGTGAAAAAAGTATATTTTGTAAAAATAT
This sequence comes from Uloborus plumipes, assembly GCA_038373865.1. Lineage (NCBI taxonomy): Eukaryota > Metazoa > Arthropoda > Arachnida > Araneae > Uloboridae > Uloborus > Uloborus plumipes. The sequence continues at coordinate 146,728 of JAXGGA010001276.1, forward strand.
TTTTTTTTCTTTAAACACCTGCTTTTTGACATAAAACAATTAAACTGTAGCTTTTGTTAATAGGTAAAATTTTTCACAATCGGCTTAACTAGAAAATTTTATAAATATATTTCCCATAAAAACATTAAGTAATCGATCCGTTATTCATTCTGCAAGAGAATTTAAATAGTGACTCTACTTCTTTCCTTCAGCATTCCTCAAGGATGCCGTCGCAACTTTTTCGTGAAGATTCTATGTCGAACACTGGTTTTGTGGGAGGACTTAATTTATCCTCATACGATCAACCTCAACTTGGATCTTGTTTTTGTCTACATTACTAAAACCGACGGGAGAAGATATTTTTATTCAAGAAAGAATTTAATTAAGGCTTTCTGCGTCTTTGTACTACAAGAATGGAGGAATTTCCGAAAAGCCTTTTCGTAGTAAGACGAAGGTATTTATTGTGTTCTGGATTCAACAGGTTTTATAATTTGTCTTTGGAATATCAAACCGTTCTTTAGAAAGATTTTTTTTCTTGTTGTTTACTTTATGTGTACATGAACTTTTTGCGCAGTATATTAATCACCACGAAAGATTGCTTGACATAAGGTTTAGTTTTATTTAGCTGGGTATTTTAAAATCAACGTTTCAAACATATGTGCTACAGCACGCACCAACAAAAATGAAATATTATACGCAATTTTTGAGAAAAACTAAAGTGATTGAAAAAAAAAATGTTTTAAAAAATAGTTGCACAAACTTAAAACAAGCCATTGTAATTACTAAATAAAAAATTAAAACAAGACCTTTAAACTAGGGTTAGAAAAAATCATAACAGAGGTTGATGTACTTAAATTTAACCAACTTTGAGAATTGTTCAAAATTTTGAGAAACGATTTCGAAATTTCATTTAACAGCTACATGATGATATCCTACAGTTTACGTATCGAACGGTATTCTTCTTTAGTCAATAGTTGAAAAGATGGTCGCAGTTGGAAAAGCAAAAGAAGATACTAGAAAACAGAAGGAACCACTATACATCCTACTAAATAGACGTTGGAAAAAGAGCAGAAATCGTAGAAACAAATCGAATTCCATCTAAGACACTTGCTATCACATCCAATTATCCAAACAGAGGCGTCAACGAACCATTGTATCTTAAACTTAGGAAATGTCCAGAAATGATTTTCGACAGCTTTTTTTCTCTTTGTAGTAAATATCTGCATGTGTTGGTAAAAGTTTGGCCAAAGCATAGGAAAATGAGGCGACTCATTATTTCAATTTTGGGATGATCACAATTTATAAAGTGAAAAAAAAAAAAAGTTAAAAAGAAAAGAAAAAAAAATGAAACTTTATTTTTTCTGACTTAAAGTGAAGTAAACTATTGTGTATCTTTACGTGGGATTTGTTCATTTTGTACTGGCAAATTTAAAACTTTATTTTGTAAAGACTCTGTTAATTTTTTGAGTGATTTGTTTATAATTGAAAAAATACATACTTTTTTGCTCTATGTGTCCTCTTATTTAAGTAATTTTCACTCACATTTAACTCACAGCTTTCTTCATATACCACGAAACATTGAAACTTGCTCTGTCAGTTTTCCCATATTTCAGACACAGTTTTCATTAGAAAGCTCAAATCATTAATTTTTACAATGTTAAATCTTTAAAAATAGATATTTTTGGCACGCACAATTGTTTTTGATCATATTTTGAATGATTCAGGACCTCATCTACCACTACACTCGCCTGCACACTTTCATACTCGCGGGTAGCTATACAAATGCAAAAAAGGGTATTCTAAAATCAACACAACTTTGGGAAAATCCATTTAATATGATATATTGATACAATGATGGTAGATATTTCCCCCAGCTGTAACAGAAAATGAAATCTGCTTTCCCAATTTTGTACCTTTCGAAAATGTAGCAAGGAACAAGTAGGCGAAGCAGAAAAAGGAATGGAAGGAAAATTGCATTTTTCGTTTCGTTTTCTGCGGTAAGCATGTTTCCATAGAAAATATTTAGACATTCAGAAAAAAATCAGAGATTTTAGTAGTAATGAAATGTAGAAAGATAAGTTCCATGAGGACTTGAAGTTAAGCAACATTTTTTGCTCCATATTGTGTAACATGGAAATGCAGTGAGTAAGGAATATTCAGAATAACAACTAAAATTTCCTCAGCGGTTTTTTTCTCTTCCTCCCTATTCTTTTTTTTGCTCATTTTTTTAATTTCCATCAATTATTTATTTTCTATTAATTGATAAATTGTACTTTATACTTTCATTAACATTATTGACATACTTTTTATGAGTAAATAAATAAATGTTAAAATATTCTTCTTCCATTAGGCAAATTTAACAGCTTGAAAGCATAAACTTTTATTACATGAAATTGATTGATTTTTTTGTTATGTAACACCTTCCAACCCTTACGGATACCTGGCCAGAGTTTGTATCTGGACAGCGGCTCTTGTGGTGGTAAATTAAGCAGGCGATGGTGCCACAAGGCCAGATTTGTATCTGGCTGCACGGCGTCTAGACGTGATCAGAACGGAAGGTTTAAATCCCCCGTAATCCCATTGAGTGCCTAAATGCATTCCAGTTCATAAAAATTTTGGTTTGCTAATTTATTTTTCTTAATGAAACAAGGACAGTAATGTGGAGGATATTTTCAACTTTTATCTTTTCCACATTATTTTAGATGACCGTAATACGGACATACAAATAGGAAGGCCTAGGTGGAGAAAAAAAGAAAGTGCCCAAAAAGTGATTTCGAGTAAAATTACAAACAAAGTTTGATTTCTATTAACTCCCTTTGTAGTTAATAGATTACTCATACACATTTCGGTCGATTCTCATCTTTTCTACCCCTTGTTGTTCTACCAGATGATATTACTTCTTCATAGCCCCTAAATAGCGCTAATATCTCAAAATTGACGAAAAAGTGACTTTCTTCTTTTTTCCCCCTGGCCCTTCAAATCCTAAAACTGGTCACATTCACTCAGTGCATGGAATGCCACAGATATCAGGCAAAAAATAGTCTCCGAATGACCCTAAACATTGAAATTTGAAAAAAAAAAAAAAAAAACGAATCCAGAATTTTCTTCTATGGATTAGATATTGAAGCAAAAAAGATGATTTCTAGTTATTAGCATTATTTAATGAATGTAATTCGTAAAATTTCACAAAACCGTTAACGAAATACTCATTAAGAAAAAGGAGTTACAAATGTTGTTTTAGTATGCCATTTTTAATTAGAAAAGAATACAAATGTAAGTGAATTAACACCAAATTATGTAAATAATAGTATACCCTACAATACTAAATATTCATGCGTTACTACTTGTATGTATGAAGGTTTTCTAAACAATAAGTTAACACCTCTCACAGTGCACAATTACAGAAACACGCTAAAAAAAACAATTCAGTGAGTTGTTACAAAGGAAAGCAAGAAAGTTGTGAAATAATCGTCCCTACAGAGCATGAGGTCATCCTCTTAGGGCGTTTTCGCTTTCCAAGACGCAAGCTAACACATTACTTCAATCCGTAGATAAAACAATTTCTACAAACATACGACTGATTTTCTCTCTGATGTTCTTTCTGGATCTGTACATTATACAAAAATGATGGCTCTCTGTAACCTAATTAAAAACTGCTTTTGGAAAAATGTCATACATTTTGAAGGACCTGCATTTATTACAATGATACTATTAATTACTAATATTATATTGATATTATTTGAGATATTATTTTCATTTTTTCCCGAAAGACACTTCTTACAAGCTAAAGCTCGTAGCTGACTCACTGCAATTCCGCGAGAGGTTGATATGGCATTCAGTCTTCCATTTGTTACCACTATAACGCGAGCGTGAACGACAATATAAAGTTTTAATTAATAATTACGGTTTGCCACTCTGCCCGTTCTAGAAAGTTTTCTGGAATAAAATCAAAATCAAACAATAGAACTCGCGTTCGCCATCTGCTTGGCACCGATTAGTTTTTGCCATGACAAGACGGGTATTAATGTCCTCTAATGGCGCATTTTTTTGTTTTCATTTAGCTTATCTACCTTGAATATACAGGGTGTCCACTCCTATCGTGGCCCAATAGCTAATTTCTAAACCGTTAGAGGTAAGCATATACAGTCGACGCTCGTTAAAACGACCACACGTTATAAAGACGATCTTAATATAACGGCCGGTGAGAAAACGCCCAACTGTATCCCAATATACTCCATGTTCTACCTCTTATAGCGACCAATCGTTATAAAGACCGTTTTCTGTAGGACGGAGACGGTCGTTATATCGAGCGTTGACTGTAGTTCATTTAGGAAAAAAACTCTAAATTACGAAATGAATTTTGGGTCTATTCAATGTTTTTCAAAAAATCAAATTTTGAAAGAGTTACGAAATTTAAATTCTTATACATCCCCCCAGTCATATCAATCATAGTTAGTAAAACATTATTGCCACTGCAACGTTTAAAACTTTAAAAAAAATCACTGTTCTACGACAAAAATTGACCGAGTTGTGACGTTTTGAAAAATCATGATTTTGAAGGATTTCGCATACGGTCCCTTAAGCGATCTCTCGATGGCGTCATGAAATAATGCAAAATATTGATTGACAAATCAAAAATATTGAATAGACTCAAACTTACTTTCGTAATTTGGAGATTTTTTCTTCAATAAACTATATGCTTATCTCTAAGGGTTTAGAAATTAGCTATTGGGCCACGATAGGAGTGGACACCCAGTATATGTGCATGAAATACAGCTCCTTCTATAAATTGTTTTTGGCTTTCCTGTAAATATTTAAAACAACGATTTAATATTAAACAGCTCTAATATGACACGAAAATCAATCTTCAGGTTCTCTAAATGTAGAGGAATGCAGAACAAACCTCCATCATGCACCTCCTGACATTCATTTGAATTTTGACAAATTAAAATAAATTTTTTTTCTCAATCACGAATTTTCGATAGCACACTGCAGTGCGTGCTTACACGCACGCACACAAGCAAACATAAACTTTTTAATGCAAATTCTGCTTGAGTTAGCCTTGAATAAACACAAATCACATCCGATTTGCAACCATGATACGAAAACTAGTCTTTAGATAACTATTAAAAACAAAAAGCTAGACTGATTGGTAATCGGAAAAATAAAAGAAACATCAAAAACAGTTAATTAAAGATTAAAAAAAAAGAACTACTTAGGATTTCTCAAAAGAAAAAAAACGCTTTTTCAGAACTCCTTAGTTCTTTTCCAAACTAAAAACGTAATTGATTTTAGGTTATAATTGAAATATGTATCAGTTTCAGTTTTAATAAAACAAGTTTTAAATCATTTTTTCACGTCTACCTATATTCTGCCTGTAAAGGAACTTAAAGGGTCATTGAAATTATAAATAAATCAATACACAAAAAACAAACGCGTTAACAAAAATGAAATTTTTTTCCTTTAATTTACTCATTAAAAATCAGAAGTCAACTTGGCACAAACACACACATCTCTCCTGCTTCCAATTTATCTTCTAGATAAATCAATGATTTTGCTTATGCTTTTTCAATGGCCGTGTAATATACTTGAATAACCATGTAGTTGCTCGCAAAGGGATAAAAATATAATCCTATGCAGATTTTTTAGCTTTTTAAGCAGACAAATATTTAAAAATAAAATAAAGGTAATACAAAACTAGGTAATATCAGTAGATTAGAAATGGTAGTTTATTAAAATTTATAGTTTGGTGTGTTGTTTACACAGTACACACTCGTTTGATTTTAATTTGCCAATTTATTTTTTATTATTTTACAATGTTTTTATTAGGTTATGCATGGGAGCGTAAGGTTTATTTGTATTTATATGTAGCTCTGGCGGCAAAACATTAATTTTGAAATATACTGAAAATAAAACTTGGTAAAGAAGTAAAACAGCGTTTCATTAGAGAGTGAAACAATTTTATGCAATGCAATAGTCTAAATGATTAAATTTCCTTCCTTGGCTCGAGCGGCGTTTTGGCATTTTGTCTTGACTGCTTCCAAAAAATAAATAACCTTAAAATATTGAAAAGACCTAGTGATAAAAAAAAATATTTTTCAGGAATACACGATGAAAAAAAACATTTAATTTGCCATTGCGTGTTTCCCTTAAGAGCCCCACCCGTAAAGAAACACTCAATTTTACACCCCTCTACCCCTCTCTTAGGCTTATATTGAAATTTTTTTATGGTGTTTCAATGACGAAGGAAATGCTGCTGACAGATATTTTGTTAGGAATAAAATGTATCTTACTGCGGCTCGTGGGTTTTTCAAACTCAAAAATCTATGACAGCAATAAATTCGTCCCCGCTTTTTCGAAATAAGGTTTAATATTACAGATGTAGGTATAGAGTAACCGCCGCAGAAGAGGGTTCTCGCTTTTGGATCTCTTCATTTCAAAATGTACCTAAAAGCACTTTATGAAAAGTATCCAAAAAGAAACTAAGTTTTAGAATTGTTTCCAATAAAACAGCATTGGATGCTCTTCTATTATTTTAGAGGTTTAGAATCGAGATTAGATAAGTCAGTATGAAAGATATACAGGAGACCCCAAAACACATTTAATTTTCTGTTTATCATTTTTTTTCCAGTGAAATTAATTTTCGTTCAAATAACATTTGTTTTGAGAATTTGTTTAGGTTTTATTTTCTGACTTATTAGTTTTGCATTGGGCTGGTTTTGAAATAAGTGGGCCATTTGTTTCCTTTTCCTTTCCAATTTCCAATTAAGTTTTTTTTTGCACGCCACGTAGACTAGTATTAGCAGGCAGAAAAAGAGCGAGTTGATAAAGCAATTTAGTATTTTAACTTCAATACAGTGCTTTAATAAAAAAGCACTGTTTTAATAAGTATTTGGGATTTAAAATATCATATAACTGTATGGAGTTTGCATAAAGAATAAAAATACAATACTTTAGAGTGAGCCAGAAAAACATTTAAACAATTAAAGTCCCTAGGTTGTCACGAACCGATGTAAAAACAAAAAAAAAATGTTTTACAGCGATTCATTTCCTAAATACCGACAATTAAAAAACGACTCAATGGATTAATCACTAAATGTCGCAAAAAGCACCAAATTGAAAGCACATTCAAAAAAATATTTTTTTTGAAAAATGTGTCCTCAGTTTGGCGACATATTTCCAAGTACCGAAAGCTTGCCAACGTACCTCGAATATCCGAATGCTATTAAAAGGAGAGATGCAAAGCTAGACCCCTTTCGGTGTTTACATACAATATTCCTACCTTTTATGGTTCATTGTGTTGGATTTATGTGAGAAAGAAATATAGTAATTACAGATATCAAGAAAACCAGCAGTGACTACGTCGGTGATATTTTGGGATATTTTGGGTGTCTAATGCGTTAGAAGGTCCAAATGCACGGGTTGAAGAGACAAACAAAAGTAATCGGAGCTCATTTCGGTATTAGTAAAATAGAAATTTAAACCGAAATTTTAAGGAATGTTCGCAGTGTCCCTTTTGAAACGTAGAAAGAAGTGAAAACAAATCTAGACCTATACTTAGTTGTTTATAATTGTAAGGAAAGACCGTAACAAAACAATATATAATGTTTGAAAATCGCATCGGGAAGAGGAGTGAGGGGCAATGCATAACTTTATTGCTTTTTTTTTTCTAAATGGATCTCAAACTCAATTTTTTTTCATAACAGTTTTATTAATACAAATTTGAAGAAGATATTGCTACTAATGTTAATGTAACTGGAAAAAAAAAACTTTAAAAAATGTTTCTGACATCCTTCTTGTATCGTATGCTAAATGACCTCCTGAATCCAAACATAGTACAGTTATTCTTCATCACAGCCTCCCCCCTTCCCCATACTTTTTGGAATACAAAAACTGTTCAAAAAATGTTTCTGCTTTCTTCTCAGCATTAAAGGGAATTATTCAAAAACAAAATGCAATTACTTTTTACGTATTGCAGTATTAATTGTTTGCTTGTTTCTTTAAATAACAATTATGTGTGAAAGACCATAATTTGTATTTTGCTTGAAATGTAATGCCACCTACTGTAATCAGCTTGTTTGCCGATCATAAATTGGCAGCAACATAGAAACAAAAATTTATATTTTCAACAATTAGATTTTACTAACCTCAAAACTGTAATTTATATGAATTAATCTGAAAACTAAAGTGGCTCCAAAGTCTACCTTCCTAGTATTCATAGTATTATACATTTGTGTCAAATGTCAATGCACATGTTCTACAGTTTGTCGCATAGAGAAGATACATATACACATTAAAAGCACCTTGTACTTAGCTATTTGTAGTAAGATATTATTAAATCAAAACTTAAAAAAATTATAATCCTTAATTGTCTTTCAGTGATTTGATATGTTTAATACCATATTCATTTTTAATGCCCAGTGGGATAAAAGTGCTGGATGGATGAAAACATATTTTTAATTAAAACTGAGATGGGAGCGCCTACACCTACAAGTTGACAAATAAATAATACGCTTGTACTTCGTAAACGTTAATCTCTTTTTTTTCTGCTCAGTTGGATAGAATAAAACAGAAAAAATGAGTTTGTAAGATTAACAAGTGCCTTTATTGAGAATCAAGTTAAAATTAATATATTTTTAAACTTAAAGGAAAAAAAAATATACCCACTGTTTTGAATCTTCTAATTCGTTTTTTTTGTGGGGGGGGGGAGTAATCTTTGTAATGCATTATGAAAAACATCGGCTCATTAATAAATAAACCATCAAAGAAACAAACGAATTTGCGTTTTTATATGCAGAAAAAAAGTGCTTGCACTTTAATTTGTTTGAGTTCAGTGAAGCAAATATACTTAACGCCTTTGTTTACAATTAATTTCAACAACATACATTAAAAAAAACGCATTCTTAATTGCAACGATTACGATATTTTTCTGAAGGTCGGAATATGTGTTTATTAAGTGTTGAAGACTTAATTTAAAGGAGACAAAAAAAAAAAAACATTTTTTTTTTAGATTTAGACATATTTTCTATTTTCAGTGTTGAAGTGCTGTTGAACTGATGTACTTAATTTTAAAAATATATATTTTTTAGATTTAGACGTATTTTCTATTTTTATCTTTATATAATAGTTTTGTTTCTAATACAGCTTTAACACATTTCCCCGTATCATTTTGGATAATTACACAAAATTCAGCTTCGCGCCATGGACTATTTCTGCCAAAATTTACATACATGGATTATGAATATCAAGTCTAGTACTGTGAGTATTATATGCCTTATAACCAAAGGCTATGAAAGGTCGAGTTTTTTATTCGGAAAGAAAGACACCTAACCTTCTAAAGATTGACACCTAATCATTCCCACCATTTGTGATAGTTATTATCAATGATATTGCATCCATTATTTATTTTAATGTTTCAATATTCAGGAAAGGGTACAACATTTACTGACAAATCTCCAAAGGACAAATTACCACACTACGTTTTTTCTTTAATAGACGCCATTTCAATTTTACGATGATGAAACACACTTCACCTCACTTTGGCTGCTGCTGATAAAAACTTTGGAAAAAAAAAAAACATTTTTCGCCATAGGGAGCAAATTACAAAAAAAAGGTATACATAAATCTGAAATAGTTTTAAAGGAAAAAAAAAACCATTTATCAGAGATTGACTTTAAAAATATCCTGCATATGAGCAAACTTAACCTTTTTTTTCAAGGTTGATTAGAAGTTATGCACCAGCAAGAAAAAAATAATGACGATAAATATCAGTGAGTCTGTTTTTAGCGTAAAAGTTGCAATTATGCATCCTGCTATTGATGATATTTCTAGTGAAACATTTTCTTTTGTTAATTACGTGATATAAAAGAGGAATAAAAAACATTTTTGCATAATTTAACCAAGAATGGAGTGATAAGACAAAATTTAAAACATTACAATGTTCTGGAATGACGCCATAAATCATCACGATAAAACATTGCATTTTAAAACAGCCATTTTCCATTAAAACATACCAAACTACCAGGTATTCAAAGTTCTTTTTATCACTCTGTCCTGTGCTTATAATCTATTGGTTTTTCTTTTTCATTTTCCCCTTTTTTTTTGAAACATTATTAGTCAAGTTAAAAAGAAAATCAGTAGTTTTTTTTTTTTTTTTCAATTTAAGACATTACTTGCAATTGTTGTATCTTATCCAATGCCAAAAATAAAATCCTAAATTTTCTGCCAGAAGGTGAACTAGGAAAGCGAATAAAGTGCCGATTGACATCAGTTTAAGTGTTCTAAATTCAAGCTTCTTCAAAAAACCTATATAATAAAAGTTATTGCACTTATTATACGCAAATACTTTCGAATGTGCGTGTTTTTGATTAGATATCCGGTTTCTAACAGAAATGTATCTTTTTTTTTTTTTTTTTTTTGAGCTCGACAATAGTAATGGGTCTCTTCAAGGCAAAATATTTGTCTTGACGCAGTAAAAATTTAGATGCTTTGAAAAATGCGAAAATGTGAGCACAATTTACCTGTTTCCTTTGACTCCATTAAAGTAAAACTTCCCCAAGTAGCATCAACTCACCGGATTTTGCTCGGCCGATTATTGAACTCCTCAAAAACTGATCCCATAACGCACGATGAAATCGTTCCGATCAGTATCCGAGCACGTTTTTCGATGAGATACTTTTCATCGGAAAGCGATATCCTTCCGGTCAAATTTCCCGATGAAAATGAGCCGAGCATCCAAACTTGATCCTAAATTCATCGGCACGGGACTGCACTGCACGTAAATTGCTCCAAACCTCATAGTATTTCGAGCAAAACTCATCGGATTTTGCTGCTCGGATTCTGTTTGGCCGATGAGACATTTTGGAACAATTCCTGATGAGAACTCATCGAATCCGATCATCAGCCGATGATAATTTTATCGAGTTTTGATGAATGGCCGATCATCGGCCGATGAGATTATGCTGCTAATGTCAGCACATAACCGAAATAATGTTACGGAAATGACTTCATACTTCGGCGAACATTTAAATATAAGTCTCTTAGACTCCCCGTAAAGGCTATATACTTATCAAACTATTCCGGTGAAAAATCAAGTGATTCAGATAAGTAGCTTTCGAATTAGAACGTTTTGAAATCATAACCCTATTTATGAACGTCAATTTAGTCACATTTTGTGCGCAATTTTTTATGCATGGTTGCATTTAATCTTTATTTCATCAGAACTTTAGTTAAAGAAATTTAATTTACGGCGCATAATTTCTGACAAAAATGCATGAGTATAAACACCATTTTTTGCATATTTCGTTTCTATATAAATGATCCCAGCTTTTCACAACATATTCGAAATGTGGCAATACGTAATCGAAAACATAAATAAATAAATAAATAAATAAACAAAAAAACTCACCAATATTAAAAAGAGTCCTTAATGCCAATAATATTTAAACCAGCTGATGAGACAGGCTGTTTCCCTCCACCTAGAATTTTATTTAAACGGTTAGCTTTAAAACTTTACAGTTTATTGTGAGCTTAAAAAAATCCACGTTTTCATGCACAAATCTTGCAGATTACTGCATACACTTGTGAGCAATGCAAATAAGTGAAAGACGAAAAACATATTTCCATCCATAAGCTCTTTCTTTGAAACAACAAAATCGTTCCTTGTAACGTTGAAAAAAGGGCATGCAGTAATCTGCTAGTTTTATGCATGAAAAAGTTGCAATTCTTAATTTTAATTATTAATTCATACGTGTTCAATGCATTTATTAATTTCTTACAAATATTGTAGTTTTCGTCTGATTGTAGACGATATTAGTCCAAAAATAGGTCAAAAAAATAATATTTAGACAATAAAATGCGTCTTCAATTTCTTGTTGTAGTTCCTGTTTATCATGAGTTAACATTCCTCCGTGGGTTTTCAGACAATGAAAGAATTGCAAAAAAAATATACTATCATAAACTTCAATTCTAGAGCCTACTGAAAACATCTTCTGAGTATAATCAAGATGGATTCTCGGAACATTATTGGTTGCCGAAAAATAAAGTTTTTGGAAGATAAAATTTAGGAAAGAATCAGTTCTGAAAAGTCTTTCCTACAAAAGAAAACAGAACTCATATGTTGTATTCTGAAACGTATAGTGGGGAGTTTTGATTGCTTGCTGCCAAGGAAACGAGCGGAAAGATTTTTCTCCAGAATTCTTAGAGCAAAATCTTTGGAAAGGTCGGCTTAAAGTCCCTAAAGGGAATAAAATCCTTTGCATGCTCAGCCTTGTATTGTCGGTTTTGTTGATTGCATGCAAATTGTTTTCCTTTTCTTGAAGTTTAGGAACAAAAACGTATTGCACAAGCACACATTTTCCAAAAAACTTATTCATGTTACAGTAAAATATTAAAACTGTATTTTTGGGAAAATATAATTTATAGAAAAAAAAAAAAAAAAAAACACATACATATTTTAAAGGGTAGTATTGATGACGACAACAAAGTAAGGAAGTGCTGGATATTTGAAACGTTTTGTTTTATTCAATATAATGTGACGTTTTGTTAATGTTGCTCAACTAATAATTAAGATACAATTGAAAAAAAGATAACGTATCCATTTCTTAGAAACACTCGTTTTGTTTGGCATTTTCTATATGTTTCAGTTGATCTTAACCAACTCCCCTGATCTCTATAGTTCCAAACGAAGCGAATATATAAATTTTAAAGCGATAATTTTGACATTTCAATCAAAAGGTAACAAGTCATTCAACGTGAAATCAAGGAAAAAAAGACATAGACCTCAAAAATTCATGTCAATTTGTTCTATTAAAATTTACAGGACCTTTTGTACTTATGTTCTGATGAAAAAACCTTTTTAAGATATTTTTGAACTTTAGTTTTTTTGTGCGCATCCGTAAAAACTCAAGAAATGGCAGAAAATAAAGTTTCGTTTTTAACAAAAATAATTATCTTCTTATCACTACTATAAGAGTTTGAGTCTTTTCCTATGTGTTATTTTTAAGCTCTTGAAACGGAATTTCGGATGATATGTCACTTGGCAAGGTGTCATTAATATTTTAAATTCATAAAAAGCATTGTTTCCTTTTCAAAAAAATAAAAATTAATATAGTTAATAAATGAGATAAATAATAAATAAAACAGTTAATACGGTGTGTAGGTGATAAAAAATATGTATAATAGGACTGCAGAGCCATTTTTCTAAAAGTGATAACGAAAGTTTCGATAGAGTTAAATATTGCAATTATTTCCACCGTGTAAATAAATGATATCAATAGTATTTGAAATATGATAAGTAGTAATTGAAAATACATTATTTATACTGCCGAGGATGTGTATAGATATTCAGCCTATGATTGCAATTTTCCCATAAGCAAAAATGATGAAAAGATGGGAAGAATAATGCTTTTTATGACCCTTGAA